>JAVIAB010000026.1:27412878-27520378 GCA_032433765.1 Megaustenia siamemsis | reverse complement strand
GGACAATAGACAAACAAATGAAAAGACGATTAGAGGCCACAGAGATGGGATTTATCAGAAGAATGTTGAAAGTTCCCTGGACAACTAAAAAGACCAATGAGGAAGTTCTCAAAGAGGCCAACACAAAAAGGGAGCTCCTAAAAAACATGAGAAAGAAGCAATCAACATTTTTCGGGCACATCATGAGAAGAGGAAAGTAGGAATACTTTGTTACAACTGGCAAAATAAAAGGAAAGAGAGATCGCGGACGACAAAGAGAGAAAATTCTCGATAGCTTGGTGTCATGGCATGGAAAACAGTCAACAACAGAACTGATACGATGCACTGTATATAGAAGATTGTGGTAGGACATGATCGCCTACGCCAAGCAGTATGGCACATGATGATGATGAACATACATATTATAAATAAATGTATTATCTTTTAATAATACATTAATTTACTATTATTCTTATTCTCTTCTACTGAAAAGGGCAACTTTACAAGATACCAGTGGACACAAGGGGCCACTTTTGAAATCGATAATGTGAATGTGACAGCTTGTGTCAAAAAGTGAGTCTTTATCTTTAGTATCAACAAGCATTGAAAGGAAGAAAGAAAGAAAGAAGGAAAGAAGGAAAGAAGGAAAGATAGAAAGAAAGAAAGGAAGAAGGAAAAAAGCTAGAAAGATAGCAAGAAAGAAAGAAAGAAAGAAGGAAGGAAAGAAAAAAGATAGTACGATAGAAAGAAAAAAAGAAAGCAAGAAAGAAGGAAATAAAAAAGATAAAAAGATAGAAATAATTAAAGAAAGAAAGAAAGAAAGAAGGAAATAAATAAAGATAGAAAGAAAGAAAGAAAGATTGAAAGAAAAAAGAAAGAAGGAAAGAAATAAAGAATGAAAGAAAGAAGGAAAAAAGGAAAGAAATAAAGAAAGAAAGAAGAAAGGAAGGACATAAAGAAAGAAAGAAGGAAAGAAAAAAGATAGAAAGAAACAAACAAACAAACACATAGAAAGAAAGAAAGATAAAAAGAAAGAAAGAAAGAAAGAATGAAAGAAAGAAAGAAAGAAAGAAAGAAAGAAAGAAAGAAAGAAAAGACCATTCACAAAAAGTCTTTATTTGAACCTGTTTATCGTTGGGTTTTGTTGAAGCCAATGACTGCTAGACAGAGAGGCACAGTTTCTGAAAACCACCATTGTAATTACATTGTATAATCATGAATCGCTACAATAATAGAAAAAATGAGGGAGATATTGTGCAATCCATTTTTGACAATAGAAACAAGGAAAAGAGTTCTTAAATGTTATGTAGAGCTAGTCTTAACATATGGATGTGAATCATAGACAATAGGACAACATATAAGAAAATAACTGGAGTATGTAGAAATGTGGTTTTACAGAATAATTTTGAGACATTACCATGGACAGCTAAGAAGAGTAATGAAAACGTTCTGAAAGAGACCAAAACAAAAAGAGATCTAATTTCCAATATTAGGAAGAAACAATCATCATTTTTTGGCCATGTAATGAGAAGAGAACAACTGGAATATATTGTAACAACTGGGAAAATTGAGGGACGAAGAGATAGAGGGAAGAAAAGAGAAAAAATAACAGACAGCTAAGAGAATGGCCTGGCAGAAGGTCAACAACAGAAATGACAAATAACTGTCCAGATCGAAAGTTGTGGAGAGACATGATCACCTGCGCCAGCAGGCCCGGTACTTGATGATGATTATCAACGAGCATATGCAGATCCAAAGTTTGGAGTAAACAAACTTAGACTGTTCAACCCAACACTCACTCGACGCTGAAAAGCAAATGAGGAAGGAAAGAAGTAGATGAAATTATGTTGTGTTTTTATCGTTCTGCCTTGTCACGTGGCCAAACCATTTTATCTGTTGTTTATATATTCTATGGCAGGGGTTATTCCTATCTTTTTTCTCAGTTCTTCATTTCTGATCTCATCTCTCAGACTGTTTCCTGTCATTCGTCTAACACATTTAATCTCAGTAGATGTTATTTATCTTATTGTTCTTGTATCTAGGATCCAGGACTGGCATTGGTCTACAACGTTGGGATGAAGATTGTATTGTAGAGTTCCCGTTTTGCCTCCAGAGTTATTTCCTTGTTGGACAATATCAGCTCAGATAACAGAATAAAAAGACTGATGTCAACGACAAATGACAACTGATAGATTAACAAAAACATGTAAATGAAGTCTTGATAATGATCTTGTTCAACTCTTATCTCAGATATTATTTGTTGGAAAAAATATATTCTTTCTAACCTTTTCCACAAGTTTTTGCTGGCCAGTTTTCTAATACCTATCCTATTTTATTAAACGTTTCATCAACACTTGCCTATGGTTGTGAAAGCTGGAAAACAACAGAAGACATTGAGGAAAAAATTGGTCGCTTTTGAAAACAAATGTCTAAGAGGATTGTTCTGTGAACAATTGAATGAGTTCAAGACTAATATAGAGATAAGAGAAATAGCCATGTAACCAAGGATCTCATCTACAATGGAATGTATTCAAGACTAATATAGAGATAAGAGAAATGGTCATGCAACCAACGATCTCATCTACAATGGAATGTATTCAAGACTAATATAGAGATAAGAGAAATGGTCATGCAACCAACGATCTCATCTACAATGGAATGTATTCAAGACTAATATAGAGATAAGAGAAATGGTCATACAACCAACGATCTCATCTACAATGGAATGAGTTCAAGACTAATATAGAGATAAGAGAAATGGTCATACAACCAACGATCCCATCTACAATGGAATGAATTCAAAACTAATATAGAGATAAGAGAAATGGTCATGTAACCAACGATCCCATCTACAATGTAATGAATTCAAAACTAATATAGAGATAAGAGAAATGGTCATACAACCAATGATCTCATCTACAATTGAATGAGTTCAAGACTAATATAGATATAAGAGAAATGGTCATACAACCAATGATCTCATCTACAATGTAATGAATTCAAAACTAATATAGAGATAAGAAAAATGGTCATGCAACCAACGATCTCATCTACAATGTAATGAATTCAAAACTAATATAGAGATAAGAGAAATGGTCATACAACCAATGATCTCATCTACAATGTAATGAATTCAAAACTAATATAGAGATAAGAGAAATGGCCATGTAACCAAAGATCTCATCTACAATGTAATGAATTCAAAACTAATATAGAGATAAGAGAAATGGTCATGCAACCAAAGATCTCATCTACAATGGAATGAATTCAAGACTAATATAGAGATAAGAGAAATGGCCATGTAACCAAAGATCTCATCTACAATGTAATGAATTCAAAACTAATATAGAGATAAGAGAAATGGTCATGCAACCAAAGATCTCATCTACAATGGAATTAATTCAAGACTAATATAGAGATAAGAGAAATGGTCATACAACCAACGATCTCATCTATAATGGAATGAATTCAAAACTAATATAGAGATAAGAGGAATGGCCATGCAACCAACGATCTCATCTACAATTAGGAAGAGAAGATGGACATATTCCGGACATGTGTTGAGAAGAGACAACAAGGACATTTAAAACAGGCTCTCCTATGGGACACATCAGGATACCGAAAAATAGGAAGACCTAAATAGACACTAAAAAAAGAACACTTATAAGAGAAGCAAAGTTAGCAGGCATAGACTCATTAGATTAGATCGAACATATTGCCTAGAATAGAGATGGATGACGAAAAGCTCTACAAGCCCTATGTGACGTCTCGCGGCGCGGGAAGGATCAAGGATCAAAATCCTCTTATACCTTCACACGCAAACATCTAATTCCTAAAACAATCCTTCTTCCAATTCTATATCTTGCTAAACCGTACACTAAGTGATAACATTTTCTAATCAGTAAACACAAATACAAGCGCTATCTGATCTCTAATAACTGTTTAAGTTCCCTGGACAGCTAAAAAGACCAATGAGAAAGTTCTCAAAGAGGCCAACACAAAAATGGAGCTCCTAAAAAACATCAGAAAGAAGCAATCAACATTTTTCGGGCACATCATGAGAAGAGGAAAGTTGGAATACTTGGTTACAACTGGCAAAATAAAAGGAAAGAGAGATCGCGGACGACAAAGAGCGAAAATACTAGATAACTTGGTGTCATGGTATGGAAAACAGTCAACAACAGAATTGATACGATGCACTGTGGATAGAAGATTATAGAAGGACATGATCGCCTAAATCAACCGGAATGGCACATGATGATGATGATTGTTATTATTGGTTATGGATAATAATAACAATCATCATGTGCCATTCCGAAGGCTATGATGAATGACTGCTTAATGCTGGTTAAATTTGGTTAATTAACAATTCTTGGCTAAACTCAAAGTCATGTGATCTGGTTATATAATTAAACTCATGTGATTAGTCTATAAACTCACCTAAGGACTTTGTACCTGCTCCAGATTTTAACTCCGTTTATTAAGGTACAGACTATATTTAATTCTCTTTTCATTTGACTGTTTTCTCATACATTATATGATATTATATAACATCATCATCATCATCATCATCATCATCATCATCTTCATCAACATCATCACCATCGTCATCTATTTCATCGTCATCACCATAACCATCACCATCATCATCATTATCATCATCATCGTCACTATCATATCTCCATTATCAAAATTATTATCATCATCTTCACCAACATCATCACCATCGTCATCTTTTTCATCGTCACCACCATTACCATCATCATCATCATCATCATCTTCACCTTCATGTCGCCATTATCATCATCATCATCATCATCATCTTCACCAAATCATCATCATCTTCACCAATATCATCACCATCGTCACCACCATAACCATCACCATCATCATCATTATTGTCACCACCAATACCATTACCAGCACCATAACCAACAACACTATCACCACCATCATTTTCATCTTCACCATCAAGCGGGACTGGTTGGTCTCACTGCAAGACGCCGGCCTCGAAACAGAGAGGTTGTGGTTCAAATCCCGGCTGAACCAGTTGGAATTTTGATTTATGACCACCCCAGGTCTCAGCAACGAGGCCCGGTTTACTCATGGACGGAAAAAAATATGAGCACTTCCGTAATCGAAGTTATCTGCCTGTGCGGCAGGGACCCTTGTGCACACGGCTGCCAGGGAAAAATGGATAAACCGCTCGAAATTCAGCTCCTTGACTATAAGGACTTCGTCAGAGGTAAAAGCTGGCAAACGCATAAAATAAATAAAACATTCTTCACCATCATTATCATTATCATCTTCACCATTATTATCATTATCATCTTCACTATCATTATCATTATCATCTCACCATTATTACCATTATCATCTTCACCATCATTATCATTATCATCTTCACCATCATTATCATTATCATCTTCACCATTATTACCATTATCATCTTCACCATCATTATCGTTATCATCTTCACCATCATTACCATTATCATCTTCACTATCATTATCATCGTTCTTCTCGTACCATCTACCACCACACTGGACCAACAATTTGCCTTCCCATAACAAACTGTCCTAATCAATCTTCTCAATAACTTGAACACTGCGAACGTTAACTTCAGCTTTTATAACTTCATAACTGTTCGTAACTTCATTACAGACCTAGTGCACATTCGTAACTTCATTACAGCCCTAGTGCACATTCGTAACTTCATTACAGCCCTAGTGCACATTCGTAAGTTCATCTCATTCGTCCTAACAAAACTAACAATCCATTTCTCAACAGCGACAGTGATCTTGTTGTGGTCAAATCGTTCGATGAGAAACTGCGAGCAAAGAACTCAACTATAAATGCATCGATCATTATCCACGATCACCAAAACGGTACCCAAGTGAGTTCACTTGATTGATTGATTATCGATTAGAAGTGTTTTAATGATTTATTTATCGATTAGCAATGTTTTAATGATTGAAGTATCGATTAATAATGTCTAATGATTGATTTATTGATTAGCAATGTTTTAATGCTTGAGGTATCGATTAATAATGTCTAATGATTGATTTATTGATTAGCAATGTTTTAATGCTTGAGGTATCGATTAATAATGTCTAATGATTTGTTTTATTGATAAGCAATGTTTCGTTGATTGATTTATCGACTAACAAAGATTAAATGTTTCCGGTTGTATCCAAAATGGAGGAATTATTTTTCTCCCGCTTGGTATAGACCTGTTGATCAGATGTTTAACAAGCCGCTATCGTAAAAACGCTTTTGTTAAGGAAACGTAGACCTGATACGAATGGCAAAATGTTACATCTTCTCAATATTCCTGTATGGTGCAGAAACATGGACATTAGAAAAGAAAACAGAACAGAAAATTGAAGCCTTTGAAGTGTGGATTTATAGAAGAATAGGTAGAACTGGATGGAAAGAAAAGAAAACAAACGATGAAGTTTTAAAACAACTGAAAATAAAAAGAGAACTACTAAATACAATTAAGACAAAACAAATTAAATTTTGGGGCTTGTTAAAAGACACAACAGCCTATTAAAAGTAATATTGGAAGGGAAAATACAAGGTAAAAGAGGCAGAGGCAGACCAAGACTAAATACTAACATGGACGAGTAACATCAAAAGATGGACAAGTCAATCTATGACAGCCTGTACCATCAAAGCAAGAAACAGAGTAGAATGGCGCTCCATGGTAGCCAACCTTGGTTGCAGAGAAGGCACTCGATGATGATGCTGAGACCTGATACAGAGTGTGTAAATTAGCAGTAGATAATAGTGATAGTATGTTCGGCCCTAAAACAACAACAAAAATAGGATTCTGGAATGTATGAACAATGGCCGCGCCGACGAAACAAATTAGAATTAGAATAGCTAAAGCAGCAATGCATTTCAGAAGCCTTGAAAAGTTGTGGAAATCAAAACTCATCAGCACAAACACAAAACTTTGACTATTCAAATCAAATGTACTATCAACCCTTACGTACGCATGTGAAAGGTGGAAAACAACAAGAGATATAGGAACAAAGTTGAGCGTATTAAAAAATAAAATGTCTAAGGAAAATACTTGGTATAGAGTGGAACAAATTAAAAACAAACGAGGAAATTAGAGAAATCGCCAATCAACCACTAATATCTTCAGTAATAAAGAAAAGACGATGGTCATATGTTGGACATGTGATGAGAAGAGATAATTACCGAATAACAAAGCAAGTCCTCATGTGGGAAACAACAGGCAAGAGGAAAAGAGGCCGACCCAGAGAGACACTGAGAAGAACATTGATCAGAGAGGCAAGAGCAGCGGGAACCGACTGCCTCAAAGAGATAGTGTTGCCTGCACAGAACAGGGACAAATGGCGAGATTTGATAAAATATCTTTAGAAGGATTGAAAACAGCTAGAATACAAATTTAGATAAGAGAAAGAATATCTGGGTCTATGCACCTATGGGCCAGCTATGGCTCGAAAGACCAATATAAAATTTTAGTGATTGATTTATCGATTAACACAATTTTAATGATTGATTTATCGATTAACACAATTTTAATGATTGATTTATCGATTAACACAATTTTAATGATTGATTTATCGATTAACACAATTTTAATGATTGATTTATTGATTAACACAATTTTAATGATTGATTTATCGATGAACACAATTTTAATGATTGATTTATCGATTAACACAATTTTAATGATTGATTTATCAGTTAGCAAAGTTTTTATAGTTTCTGTGGCTGAGTGGTTAGTGTCCTCGCTTCCTGACCAGAACCATCCGGGCTCGATCCCCAGCAGTGGCGAGTTTTTTTTTCGGACTGACAAGGTCCCTCACCGCACAGGCAGATAACTCCGACTTCGGAGGTACTCGTAGTCTTTCCGTCGATGAGTAATTGACGTTTCAAGCCGGGCATCGCTGCTGAGACCAGGGGTGCATGCCGCAGAGAAAAATCATAAATAAAAATCCCAGCCGGTGCAGCCGGGATTTGAACCCACAACCCCTCTGTCACGAGGCCGGCGTCTTGCCTCCAGACCAGCCAGTTCTCCCCTCCAAATTAAATGACATGTCAATCAACGCAAAGAAACATCTTACACAAAGTATATTTATACTCAACTTATGTTGCATCTTTCATGTGCACATCCTTTGTAAGATTATGAACATCGAACGGCAGAGCCAAGTAGCCAACTCAAGAGCGAGCCAAACTCCCATCCATCATGGCAACGCTTAGCTCTTTCCGTACGTTTGGCCGCACAGTGCGTCACTCTCAATTTGATTAGCGTAAACTATCATCAAACCATATTCTTTTTATGTCTTGTATCATCTTGGTATTGGTGAAATATAAGCAATCTATCTATCTATCTATCTATCTATCTATCTATCTATCTATCTATCTATCTATCTATCTATCTATCTATCTATCTATCTATCTATCTATCTATCTATCTATCTATCTATCTATCTATCTATCTATCTATCTATCTATCTATCTATCTATCTATCTATCTATCTATCTATCTATCTATCTATCTATCTATCTATCTATCTATCTATCTATCTATCTATCTACCGACCTACCGACCTACCTACCTACCTACCTACCTACCTACCTACCTACCTACCTACCTACCTATCTATCTATCTATCTATCTATCTATCTATCTGTCTATCTATCTATCTATCTATCTATCTATCTATCTATCTATCTATCTATCTATCTATCTATCTATCTATCTATCTATCTATCTATCTATCTGTCTGTCTGTCTGTCTGTCTATCTGTCTGTCTGTCTGTCTGTCTGTCTGTCTGTCTGTCTGTCTGTCTGTCTATCTATCTATCTATCTATCTATTGTCCTTTCGAGCCGAGGACGGCACATATGGCAGAACCACAATCTCAAAAACAGAAACCTTGCGTGCCAAAATGGCACATATTGCAGAGATCACTGCTTCTAAAATCTATGGCGCTGTTTCCATAACAATACTTTTTACAATGACAGCTTGTCAAGCCATCGATCAACCTCCTTAGTCGCCTCTTACGACATGCCTGGAAGGTCACCGTGTCACTATTCTTTACTTTCCTCATAATGAGGCCCCGGTAAAACACAGGAAGAAATATAATTCCTTGTTAAATTATCTAAAAATTCATATATAATATGTTAAGTGTTAGATAAATATAAACATGTAGATTAATATTTAAAACCTGGAACAATTTTTGTCTGTGAACTCTCCACCGATAAATGGATCAAAACCTTCCGTACTGAAATAGTTAAGAATCAGAGACTAAGGTGGCTGGGTCGTGTTAGAAGAATGGCAAACAATCGTATTCCCAAATAAATATTATATGGCGGCGAACTTAAGGACGGAAAGAGACCAAAGGACAGACCAGTGCTGAGATGTAAGGATGTTTGCAGGACTTTCTTGAGGGGGATTCTCTATCAGTGAAAGAAACTGAAGGACAGACCAGTGCTGAGATGTAAGGATGTTTGCAGGACTTCCTTGAGGGGATTCTCTATCAGTGAAAGGAACTGAAGGACAAACCAGTGCTGAGATGTAAGGATGTTTGCAGGGCTTCCTCGAGGGGATTCTCTATCAGTGAAAGTAACGAGAAATCTATTTAAATTAATTTCCTTTTTGAACAATATTTGTGTTAGTTTTCCTATGATTTGACAAGCACTTTTGCAATTTGAGTCTATTTCTTCTGTTTGTAAATTGTTTTTTGCCACTAGACTTCCTAGATATTTAAATACATGACAAATTCATTCCATTGTTTTATTTGTCTGCAGTCTATCGTTATATAATGTTATATTTATTTGTTTGTCATACTCATGTCGTTAATTGCATTAATTTAATGTTAAGTATATTATATTGACTGATTTAGTTAAACTATCTTGTCTGTTTGTTTCCATTCAACAGAACCTGATTATAGTACCAGCAGTACCACATTGTGCCTGTTGCATAGTTAGTGACCCACAAATCATCAGCCAAATCAAGGAAAACGTGGCGAAAATAAACGTAAGTAGAAAACCTACAAATAGATGTAAAATGTTAAAGGAATAGGCCTGGAGACAGTTCAGAGATACAACTACCTTCGACTTACTATAACCAGTGATGGAAAATGTACAACTGAAATAAACAAAAGAATAGGAATGGCAAAAAGTAATTTTAATGTCATGAAGAATATACTAACATCAAAATAAATAACACCAGGGCTAAAAGTGAAAAAAAAAATGTTATATCTCACCATTCCTGTATGGTGGAGAAACAAGGACATTAGACAAGGAAACATAACACAAATTGAAGCCTTTGAAATGTGGTTTTATAGAGAAATATGTAGAATTGGATTGGAAAAAAGAAAACAAATGATGACGTCTTAAAACAACTAAACATGAAAAGAGAACTACTAAACACAATTCAAACAAGACAAATGAGATTTTTGGGCCATGTTAAAAGACACAACAGCCTGCCAAAAAGTAATCTTGGAAGGGAAAAAAAAACAAGGTAAAAGATGCAGATACAGACCAAGACTAACATGGACGAGTAACATCAAAAGATGGACAAGTCAGCCTATGACAACCTGCACCTTCAAAGCAAGAGACAGAACGGGATGCCGCTCTACAGTAGCCACCCGTTGATGCGGAGACGACACTCAATGATGATGATGTAAATAAGGTATCCCATGAATATCTGGCACAAATAATAAATGTAACTCTCACTCCGCTGCCTGGCTTTGGCTATTTCTGATTAAAAAAAAAACTGATGGAAAAGGCAGGGAAAACATCTGGAGAATATATTGTAATCGTTTAGAAATGTAGCAGATATATCAGGAGAAAATTGTAAATAAAAGTAATGTGAATGAATCAAATAAGTATTGTGAAGGGATTTGGTAAAGTATTGTGAAGAAATAAAACAAATATTGTAAAAACGTTATGTAAAGTGATGTAAAGAAATAAACCAAACATTGTAAAGACGTTATGTAAAGTGATGTGAAGAAATAAACCAAACATTTTAAAGACGTTATGTAAAGTCTTATGAAGAAATAATTTTTAGTATGCACATATCGACTCGACTTCAGTAAGAAGATGGGATTATTTTATCGGTTATTCTTGATGACCTCATGCCAGATTATAATTTTGCTGACGTTCATGAAGAGGATAGAATGGAAATTAGAAGAGGAACGTCACGTAGTTAAAGCAGGTTTAAGACATGCCGGAAGACCCGGGACCAAATCTTTAACACGATAAATATCTTTGAGAGATATAGGGAATGCAAAATAAAACTGCATTCATGTTTCATAGATTACATAAAGGGCTTTGAGAAGTGTAGGGAATGCAATATTGAACCACATACATGCTTCATAGATTACATCAAGGGCTTTGAGAAGTGTAGGGAATGCAATAATGAAATACATACATGTTTCATAGAATACATCAAGGGATTTGAGAAGTGTAGGGAATGAAACATTGAACCACATACATGCTTTATAGATTACATCAAGGGCTTTGAGAAGTGTAGGGAATGCAACATTGAACCACATACATGCTTCATAGATTACATCAAGGGCTTTGAGAAGTGTAGGGAATGCAACATTGAACCACATACATGCTTCATAGATTACATCAAGGGCTCTGAGAAGTGTAGGGAATGCAACATTGAACCACATACATGCTTCATAGATTACATCAAGGGCTTTGAGAAGTGTAGGGAATGCAACATTGAACCACATACATGCTTCATAGATTACATCAAGGGCTTTGAGAAGTGTAGGGAATGCAACATTGAACCACATACATGCTTCATAGATTAAATCAAGGGCTTTGAGAAGTGTAGGGAATGCAACATTGAACCACATACATGCTTCATAGATTACACCAAGGGCTTTGAGAAGTGTAGGGAATGCAACATTGAACCACATACATGCTTCATAGATTACACCAAGGGCTTTGAGAAGTGTAGGGAATGCAACATTGAACCACATACATGCTTCATAGATTACACCAAGGGTTTGAGAAGTGTAGGGAATGCAACATTGAACCACATACATGCTTCATAGATTACACCAAGGGCTTTGAGAAGTGTAGGGAATGCAACATTGAACCACATACATGCTTCATAGATTACACCAAGGGCTTTGAGAAGTGTAGGGAATGCAACATTGAACCACATACATGCTTCATAGATTACATCAAGGGCTTTGAGAAGTGTAGGGAATGCAACATTGAACCACATACATGCTTCATAGATTAAATCAAGGGCTTTGAGAAGTGTAGGGAATGCAACATTGAACCACATACATGCTTCATAGATTACACCAAGGGCTTTGAGAAGTGTAGGGAATGCAACATTGAACCACATACATGCTTCATAGATTACACCAAGGGCTTTGAGAAGTGTAGGGAATGCAACATTGAACCACATACATGCTTCATAGATTACACCAAGGGCTTTGAGAAGTGTAGGGAATGCAACATTGAACCACATACATGCTTCATAGATTACACCAAGGGCTTTGAGAAGTGTAGGGAATGCAACATTGAACCACATACATGCTTCATAGATTACACCAAGGGCTTTGAGAAGTGTAGGGAATGCAACATTGAACCACATACATGCTTCATAGATTACATCAAGGGCTTTGAGAAGTGTAGGGAATGCAACATTGAACCACATACATGCTTCATAGATTACATCAAGGGCTTTGAGAAGTGTAGGGAATGCAACATTGAACCACATACATGCTTTATAGATTACATCAAGGGCTTTGAGAAGTGTAGGGAATGCAACATTGAACCACATACATGCTTCATAGATTACATCAAGGGCTTTGAGAAGTGTAGGGAATGCAACATTGAACCACATACATGCTTCATAGATTACATCAAGGGCTTTGAGAAGTGTAGGGAATGCAACATTGAACCACATACATGCTTCATAGATTACATCAAGGGCTTTGAGAAGTGTAGGGAATGCAACATTGAACCACATACATGCTTCATAGATTACATCAAGGGCTTTGAGAAGTGTAGGGAATGCAACATTGAACCACATACATGCTTCATAGATTACATCAAGGGCTTTGAGAAGTGTAGGGAATGCAACATTGAACCACATACATGCTTCATAGATTACATCAAGGGCTTTGAGAAGTGTAGGGAATGCAACATTGAACCACATACATGCTTCATAGATTACATCAAGGGCTTTGAGAAGTGTAGGGAATGCAACATTGAACCACATACATGCTTCATAGATTACATCAAGGGCTTTGAGAAGTGTAGGGAATGCAACATTGAACCACATACATGCTTCATAGATTACATCAAGGGCTTTGAGAAGTGTAGGGAATGCAACATTGAACCACATACATGCTTCATAGATTACATCAAGGGCTTTGAGAAGTGTAGGGAATGCAACATTGAACCACATACATGCTTCATAGATTACATCAAGGGCTTTGAGAAGTGTAGGGAATGCAACATTGAACCACATACATGCTTCATAGATTACATCAAGGGCTTTGAGAAGTGTAGGGAATGCAACATTGAACCACATACATGCTTCATAGATTACATCAAGGGCTTTGAGAAGTGTAGGGAATGCAACATTGAACCACATACATGCTTCATAGATTACATCAAGGGCTTTGAGAAGTGTAGGGAATGCAACATTGAACCACATACATGCTTCATAGATTACATCAAGGGCTTTGAGAAGTGTAGGGAATGCAACATTGAACCACATACATGCTTCATAGATTACATCAAGGGCTTTGAGAAGTGTAGGGAATGCAACATTGAACCACATACATGCTTCATAGATTACATCAAGGGCTTTGAGAAGTGTAGGGAATGCAACATTGAACCACATACATGCTTCATAGATTACATCAAGGGCTTTGAGAAGTGTAGGGAATGCAACATTGAACCACATACATGCTTCATAGATTACATCAAGGGCTTTGAGAAGTGTAGGGAATGCAACATTGAACCACATACATGCTTCATAGATTACATCAAGGGCTTTGAGAAGTGTAGGGAATGCAACATTGAACCACATACATGCTTCATAGATTACATCAAGGGCTTTGAGAAGTGTAGGGAATGCAACATTGAACCACATACATGCTTCATAGATTACATCAAGGGCTTTGAGAAGTGTAGGGAATGCAACATTGAACCACATACATGCTTCATAGATTACACCAAGGGCTTTGAGAAGTGTAGGGAATGCAACATTGAACCACATACATGCTTCATAGATTACATCAAGGGCTTTGAGAAGTGTAGGGAATGCAACATTGAACCACATACATGCTTCATAGATTACATCAAGGGCTTTGAGAAGTGTAGGGAATGCAACATTGAACCACATACATGCTTCATAGATTACATCAAGGGCTTTGAGAAGTGTAGGGAATGCAACATTGAACCACATACATGCTTCATAGATTACATCAGAAACGAAGATAAATTTGTGAAGTTCAACCCTTTCAAAATAAATGCATTATTATTAATTCTCCAAAAAATATAACTAAAATAATAACATAATAATATCTAAAACTATAACTAAAACTATAACTAAAACAATAACTAAAACGATAACTAAAACAATAACTAAAACGATAACTAAAACGATAACTAAATCAATAACTAAAACGATAACTAAAACAATAACTAAACGATAACTAAAACGATAACTAAATCAATAACTAAAACGATAACTAAAACAATAACCAATACAATAACTAAAGCAATAACTAAAACGATAACTAAAACGATAACTAAAACAATAACTGAAACAATAACTAAAACAATAACTAAAACAATAACCAATACAATAACTAAAGCAATAACTAAAACGATAACTAAAACGATAACTAAAACAATAACTAAAACGATAAATATAACGATAACTAAAACGATAACTAAAACAATAACTAAAACGATCACTAAAATAATAACTAAAACAAATACTAAAGCATTAACTAAAATAATAACTAAAACGATAACCAAAACAATAACTAAAACAATAACTAAAACCATAACTAAAACAATAACTAAAACGATAACTAAAACAATAACTAAAACAATGACTAAAACAATAATTAAAACAATAACTAAAACAATAAATAAAACGATAACTAAAACGATAACTATAACGATAACTAAAACAATAACTAAAACGATAACTAAAACAATAACTAAAACGATAACTAAAACGATAACTAAATCGATAACTAAAACGATAACTAAAACGATAACTAAAACAATAACTAAAACGATAACTAAAACGATAACTAAAACAGTAACTAAAACGATAAATATAACGATAACTAAAACGATAACTAAAACGATAGCTAAAACAATAACTAAAACGATAACTAAAATAATAACTAAAACAATTACTAAAACAATAACTAAAACAATAACTAAAACAATAACTAATGCAATAACTAAAACAATAACTAAAACGATAACTAAAACGATAACTAAACAATAACTAAAACGATAACTAAAACAATAACTAAAACAATAACTAAAACGATAACTAAAACAATAACTAAAGCGATAACTAAATCGAAAACTATAACGATAACTAAACGATAACTAAACGATAACTAAAACAATAACTAAAACAATAACTAAAACGATAACTAAAACAACTAAAACGATAACTAAATCGATAACTAAAACAATAACTAAAACAATAACTAAAGCAATAACTAAAACGATAACTAAAGCAGTAACTAAAACAATAACTAAAACAATAACTAAAACAATAACTAAAGCAATAACTAAAACAATAACTAAAACAATAACTAAAACAATAACTAAAACAATAACTAAAGCAATAACTAAAACAATAACTAAAACAATAACTAAAGCAATAACTAAAACAATAACTAAAACAATAACTAAAACAATTACTAAAACGATAACTAAAACGATAACTAAAACGATAACTAAAAACACTTATCTCACCAGGACACAATTGTCCAGACCATCAACACAGTCTACGTTGATTGCACAAAGAATGGACTGACCCAAGAAGAGAGAAAGTCCGTGTTTGAATCCAGTCCAAGCGCCCGTAGATTCTGTGGCCGCAGACCGATCGTCAGAGCGGATATTGTTACAGGTAATTTAGAATTGAATTGTGTCGGCGACTTGCAAGGGATAACTGCGGGCAGGGAAGACTTTACTGTGAGCTATTTAAGTTATAG
This sequence comes from Megaustenia siamemsis, assembly GCA_032433765.1. Taxonomy (NCBI): domain Eukaryota; kingdom Metazoa; phylum Mollusca; class Gastropoda; order Stylommatophora; family Ariophantidae; genus Megaustenia; species Megaustenia siamemsis. Next base: position 27,504,172 of record JAVIAB010000026.1, on the reverse strand, counting down.
CGGATGGGGAGGGGTAGCTTAGAATTTAATATAAGGTAATTAATCTATATTAGGAGATCTCTACACCCATGGACATAAAAAGAGAAGTAAGACAAGAATGCATCCTATCACCAAGCTTGTTCAATCTATACACGGAGCAAATCTTTAAAAACATCACAGAGATGCCAGGCCTAAACATTAATGGAAAGATAATCAATAACCTAAGATATGATGATGATGCTGTACTACTAGCAGAAAATCCTAAAGATCTACAACAATTACTTAATGAAATAAACATGACAAGCAAATAAATATGGATTAGATATGAATATAAAAAAAGACTAAAACTATGATCATAAGCAAAGTCATTTCTCAAGACCTACGATTAAATATCAAAGTGGAGGGAATACACCTGGAAACAGTCCAGAACTACAACTACCTGGGATACACTATAACCAGTGATGGAAAATGTACAACTGAAATAAACAAAAGAATAGGTATGGCGAAAAGTAATTTTAATGCCATGAAAAGTATACTAACATCAAAACAAATAACACCCGGGCTAAAACTAAGAATAGTAAAATGTTACACCTTCTCAATATTCCTGTATGGTGCAGAAACATGGACATTAGACCAGAAAACAGAACAGAAAATTGAAGCCTTTGAAATGTGGATTTATAGAAGAATAGGTAGAATTGGATGGAAGGAAAAGAAAACAAACGATGAAGTTTTAAAAAAACAAAAAATGAAAAGAGAACTACTAAATACGATTAGAACAAGGGAAATGACATTTTGGGGGCATGTTAAAAGACACAACAGCCTAATAAAAGTAATATTGGAAGGAAAAATACAAGGTAAAAAAAGCAGAGGCAGACCAAGACTAACATGGACGAGTAACATCAAAAGATGACAAGTCAGCCTATGACAATCTGCACCATCAAAGCAAGAGACAGAGTGGAATGGCGCTCCATGGTAGCCAACCTTCGATGCGGAGACGGCACTCAATGATGATGATGATGAATTAAGCTATTACGGGTGCTGTCGTAGGCGATCATGTCACTCCTTTCAATCTCGCTGTTACTCTTATAAGTAAAGTACCCCCGTCACGCCAAGTGGCGTATAGGGAATATGGTGTTAGTGACCCATCACGTCAAGTGGCGTATAGGGAATATGGTGTTAGTGACCCATCTCGTCAAGTGGCGTATAGGGAATATGGTGTTAGTGACCCATCTCGTCAAGTGGCGTATAGGGAATATGGTGTTAGTGACCCATCTCGTCAAGTGGCGTATAGGGAATATGGTGTTAGTGACCCATCTCGTCAAGTGGCGTATAGGGAATATGGTGTTAGTGACCCATCTCGTCAAGTGGCGTATAGGGAATATGGTGTTAGTGACCATATATTTTACAGACCTTCAGCACATGATTTTTGGGGTAATGTGGTCGGTGTTACGCCCGTGCTGCTTTACTTTCCCAGAAAAAAATCCGGTACCCATTTAAGGTTGGGCGAACCCGGAAGCCGTCGGTTGGGATCGAACCCTACCCCTTGTCCGTGGTAGTCCAGTTCGCTAACCACTGAGCTATCGCTGCTCCGCTGTTACTCTTATACTTTATATTAGATGGTATTTGTGAATCCCAGGCCCTGCTATGGAGTTTGTGCACGCGGACCCGCTTACTTTTCTGATTTTGTCGAGATTATCAAGGGGTGGATATCCGAACACCCATGAAGTCGCCCGCTGTACAGTGATGCCAAACAGGGTAACTTACGTCTAAGCATAGACGAAATACTTGTCACCACAGAGATGCGATGTTTGAAAAAAAGCGCTTGGAGTGACCAGAAAAGACAAAATCTGAAATATATGATATAGTATGAGAAAGAAGAATGTTGAGAATACCATGCACAGCTAAGAAGAGTAATGAAAACGTTCTGAAAGAGGCCAAAGCAAAAGAGAGCTAATTTCCAATATTAGGAAGAAACAATCATCATTTTTTGGCCATGTAATGAGAAGAGAACAGCTGGAATATATTGTAACAACTGGGAAAATTGAGGGACGAAGAGATAGAGGGAAGCAAAGAGAAAAGATACCAGACAGCTTAAGATAATGGTTTGGCAGAAGGTCAACAACAGAAATGATAAATAACTGCCGCGATCGAAAGTTGTGGAGAGACATGATCACCTACGCCAGCAGGCCCGGTACTTGATGATGATGATAATAGAAAGAGTAGACCTTGAACCAATCCTAAGCTACATACAGAAACAACAAATAAACTGATTCGCCCTTCAAGAAAGAATGTCGTGTGATTCCTAACGATCATCATTATTATCATCAAGTGCCATACTGGTTGGCGTAGGCAATCATGTCCTTCCACAATCTTCTATCCACAGTGCATCGTTTCAATTCTGTTGTTGACAATTGTCCATGCCTTGACACCAAGCTATCCAGTATTTTCTCTCTTTGTTTCGCGATCTCTCCTACTTCTTCTTCTTTCTTTCAGCTCCCTGTGGAGCATAGGTCTTCAACAAACATTTTCAGCTCCCTGTGGAGCATAGGTCTTCAACAAACACTTTCCAAGTCGTTCTGTTTCTTGCCATTCTTTTAAGATCGTTCCATGTCTTCCCCATCATATTCATCTCTGCTTAGATTTGTCTTCTCCAAGAATTCCTTGGTCTTCCTCTTTCTCTTTTTCCTTGGGGATTCCAAAAAGGGCCTGTTGTGTAATACTCACAGTTGACTTCCGTAGCGTGTCCTATCCAGCCGCATCGTCTGCGCTGTATCTCTTTATCCATTGGTACTTGACCGGTACATTTCCATAATTCTATGTTAGTGATTTTGTCCCGCCCTTTCCATCCTTTTATTCTTCATAAGCATCCATTAATGAAAGTATGTATCTTCATGATTGTCATTTTAGTCGTTCTCCATGTTTCACAGCCTTATAATAAGACTGACTTAACATTGGAGTTGAACATTTTTATTTTTGTATTTAACATAATTTCTGTGGGCTTCCATTTGTTTCCCAGCGCAATAAATGCTCCTCTTTTGATATCCTTATTTCGGTATCATTTTCTGTTCCCCCCTCTTTGTCTGTTTTTACTGTCCAGATATATGTAAGATTATAAGTCTAGTAGAGGTATGTCCGTGATCTCTCTTTCCCTGTATTTTGCCAGTTGTAACCAAGTATCCCAACTTTCCTCTTCTCATAATGTGCTCGAAAAATGTTGATTGTTCCTTTCTGATGTTGTTTTTAGGAGTTCTCTTTTTGTGTTGGCCTCTTTGAGAATTTCCTCATTTGTCTTTTTAACCCTTCAGGGACCTTTCAACATTCTTCTGAGAAATCCTATCTCTGTAGCCTCTAATCGTCTTTTCATTTGTTTGTCTACTGTCCATGATTCGCTTCCATAGGTCAGAATTGGTTCTGTATAGCACCGATGAACTCTCTCTCCAACTTCTACTGACACCGACTTGTTGCATAAGACGTTTTCACAATACAAATTATTATAAGATGAGAGAGGAGCATGAGGCAGACCTAGAGTAAGATGGACAGACAACATCAATTGCGGATGCCTGAAACTGCCACAGGGATGAGAACTAGAACTTTATAATTCCCTCGACACCTGTGAAAGGGTTCAAGAGAAAGTGAAGAAATAAAGAAGTAAATAAATAAATAAACGAAGAAAGAAAGATAAAGAGACGTCAGAGAAGAATGTACAGGGATAAAGTTATCAACAACAGAACGTAACAATTCTATAGGGTTACCTTTACCTTCCACTTAGTTTCTCTTCTTTTTCTCACAGCAGAGCCTGCAGACTCCAACAACACAGAACGGGTTCGAGCCCTTGACCACGATACCCTGTACGATATTACGCTGGTGGCGCCCAAACGACCTGAACCTCCAAGTGGCGGAGCAAGAGACAAGGATCACGATAGTAGTGATGAAGACCAAGGTGGTCACAGTGGGGGACCCGGGGGCGGTCACAAAGGCGGACCCGGGGGTGGACACAAAGATAGCCATGGAGATAGTCATGGAGATAGCCATGAAAACGGCAAGGGTGGTTTTAGACATGGCTAGATTAATGACAACGTGATGAGCACACTTCTATTTTTTTTTTATTTGTTCTTTGGATGCTCGCGGATCTTAATAGAAACAAAACATACAAAATAAAGATACCTGTTTTTACTTTTATTTGAATGATCAAGTAGAAAAAAATAAAAGAAATTTTAAAAAACTGATTAATTAGGTGCTTTATAAAGAAATATGCTGGCTCTACATAACATTTAAGAACTCTTTTTCTTGTTTCTATTAAATGTTATGTAGAACCAGTCTTAACATATGGGTGTGAATTATGGACAATAGGACAACAGACAAGAAAATCACTGGAGGCTGTAGAAATGTGGTTTTACAGAAGAATGTTGAGAATACCATGGACAGCTAAGAAGAGTAATGAAAACGTTCTGAAAGAGGCCAAAGCAAAAAGAGAGCTAATTTCCAATAATAGGAAGAGACAATCATCATTTTTTGGCCATGTAATGAGAAGAGAACAACTGGAATATATTGTAACAACTGGAAAAATTGAGGGACGAAGAGATAGAGGGAAGCAAAAGAGAAAAGATACCAGACAGCTTAAGAGAATGACATGGCAGAAGGTCAACAACAGAAATGATAAATAACTGTCGAGATCGAAAGTTGTGGAGAGACATGATCACCTACGCCAGCAGGCATGGTACTTAATGATGATGATGATAATGAATATTGTGTGTTCGTTTATAAGTTTGTCAAGTTACTACTATTATTAGACATGACGAGTTCATCAATAAACATCCACAGTGATTGTTCTAGGCTGTTTACTTTCTTTAGACAGATTAATCATTCATCGTTGGATATCTTTACCTTTAGCCTAATGCCGTTTAGTATTGCGCGAGGTTTAATAAGGAATGAACAATATTAAGTGTAAGATTTTCTATCTTTCTCTCCCTCTTTCTCTATATGTCTCTCCCTCTCTCATAATACCACAAGGCAGAGCTGTTTTCTTTTAGTCATCGAATGATAAGGCAACCTCACTCATTGTCAACTGATATTATAGTAGCGTTAATGTGATATTATCGGCCCATCTTACTCTTGGTCTGCCTCATGCTCTTCTCCCTTCTCCTCTTTTAATACAAGCTGTGTATGGTAAGAAATCACACGACATTCTTTCTTGATGGGGAAAACAGTTTATTTGTTGTTTCTCTATGTAGTTTAAGACTGGTTCCATGAACACTCTTTATCTTGTAATATCATTGACTTGTTTGTACTCCCAGGCTCTTCTGGGCGTATTGGATCGTGTCCTTCATAGAGGTATCACAATACACGATCGCCTACATCAACAGACAACAACGATGTGGTAACTAATGACACTCATCTCAAAGGTATCACAATACACGATCTCCTACATCAACAGACAACAACGATGTGGTAACTAATGACATCCATCACAAAGGTATCACAATACACGATCTCCTACATCAACAGACAACAACGATGTGGTAACTAATGACATCCATCACAAAGGTATCACAAGACACCACCTTCTACATCAACAGACTCCTGCGATGTGGTAACAAATCACTACCCTATATTTGTTATCCAGTCTATTTTTCTGTTTAGGGCGAAGCTGTTACCATGTATACCACTTGGGGGAGGGGAGGGGGGAGGTCGAGGTCTCGATCAACTAAACTCTCACCGACGCTGTTTTGACTATGCAGATACATGGTTAACCCCCCCCCCCCCCCTTTTCCCACCCCCGGTCTACATCTGTCTTTATATCTCACTTTACTCTATTCCTTAACTCCCATCACTCCATTAATGTATTCACTTAACCACAAAGGGCCTTGTTGAGTCCAATAAAGTTGCGTTTAAGGCGGGGTTGGGTGTTCTAGTACTGAGGTGGGCATCCTGCGGCCTGCGGATCAGAATCGGCCCGTCAACCTATTTTGACCGGCGTTACGCTTGCATTAAAAAAAGTACTACACACTCCATCCTGTAATTGTGGTGACCCTACAAAGAAGTTACGACAGTAGTTTTCTGTTGCCTTCCGTGGGTTTGTTTACGGTTGACTCCTCTAGCCTTTAACTCATAAGCCTCACCAACACGGAAATGGGATTGTTTTACTTTTGGGTACCCTCCCTTAGCCTTTTACTCCTCCAGCATACATGCAAGGCAGCAGGGCAGCCACAGGTTGTTCTGTTTAGTGCATACAGTAGCAGGTAAAATTACCCGACATGACATCTAAGAAGAGCAATGAAAACGTTCTGAAAGAGGCCAAAGCAAAAAGAGAGCTAATTTCCAATATTAGGAAGAAACAATCATCATTTTTTGGCCATGTAATGAGAAGAGAACAGCTGGAATATATTGTAACAACTGGGAAAATTGAGGGACGAAGAGATAGAGAAAAGCAAAGAGAAAAGATACTAGATGGCTTAGCAGAAGGTCAACAACATAAATGATAAATAACTGTCGAGATCGAAAGTTGTGGAGAGACATGATCACCTACCCCAGCAGGCAAGGTATTTTAATGGTGATGATGACTATTCAAACACCAGTGGACAAAGAAATACAACGATGACCGATGGCACTGGATAGGGCACACACACAGTGGAAGACAACCGAGAGTATTACTCGACATGGACTTATATGGATCCACATGGGAAGAGACACAGAGAAAGACCAAAAGTGTTATTGGAGAAGACAGATGGAAGCAGAGATAAAGATGATGGGGAAGACATGGAATGATCTTAAAGGAATGGCAAGAAACAGTATGGCTTGGAAAGTGACTGTTGAAGATCTATGCTCCACATGGAGCTGAAATTGTCTATTGAAGACCTATGCTCCACAAGGAGCTGAAGGTGTTTGTTGAAGACCTATGCTCCACAGGAAGCTGAAAGTGTCTGTTGAAGATCTATGCTCCACAGGGAGCTGAAAGTGTTTGTTGAAAACCTATGCTCCACAGGGAGCTGAAAGTGTTTGTTGAAAACCTATGCTCCACAGGGAGCTGAAAGTGTTTGTTGAAAACCTATGCTCCACAGGGAGCTGAAAGTGTTTGTTGAAAACCTATGCTCCACAGGGAGCTGAAATTGTTTGTTGAAAACCTATGCTCCACAGGGAGCTGAAAATGTTTGTTGAAAACCTATGCTCCACAGGGAGCTGAAAGTGTTTGTTGAAAACCTATGCTCCACAGGGAGCTGAAAGGTAGACTGTTAAGTCTTGCTCTGTAAGCATACCTGAAACATATTTTGTCTGTTCTACTCGGAGTAAACCACTTCGACAACCATGTCATTATCAGCATTAACCACAACCGAGTTTTGCAGGAAGATTGGGGACAATCAAAGGCTAAGGAAAGCTAACCTGAATAAAATTCTGGGTGAAATCGGATGCACTGGGCCATTGGCGCAGAACACAGTGCAACGTATTAACGGGTGTTCAATCAGAGTGGATCTGGCAGACTCTAACTATGATGTTCTGCCTGTGGGGGCGATCAACACACTTAACCTGACAGCTGACTTCATGTGAGAGTCTGGGATCCTGCTCTGATTGAGTCCTGATCGCAGAGAGAGAGAGAGAGAGAGAGAGAGAGACGGAGTGATTTGTCAACGTTTCTCCCATGTGTTGTATATCTTTGAACAGGCACTGCTGCTAGGTTTAATCTCAAAGTAGCATTTTTGTTCTAATCATAAAAAAAAAACGTTTCTAAGTTTATCAATGAAGATTCAGTTATTGAGTTATTTGCGGGTCATCCTCATTACACACTGAACTAAATAGGTGCTCAGATCCGCTCCTCAGCAAGTCTCGATGTGTCCAGCGACTGACGACTCCAGTTCTGTGTGTTGGTTGATAAGTCTTCTTACACGCCCACTAAGTTTCTCGTTTCTGGCTGTGCCCATCTTAACTCCCATCTCTTTCATTCGAAGGAGTGACGTGGACTCATGGTTGTCGAAGTCCTGTGTCCTTCCCACCTCGGTAGGGTATTGATGACGTCCGCCCGATCCATTGGTCGACAGTCATCAACAATGGCGCAGCTAGCCAACCTGTCCGCTCTTTCATTTCCACGTACTCCCGCATGTCCTGGGACGTAGACAAAGGTGACCTTACGTATTTTTGACTTCTGCAATGACTATAATCTAGGCTACTATAGCCAACTATGACTGACGGAGGCTACTATAGCCAACTATGACTGACGGAGGCTACTATAGTCAACTATGACTGACGGAGGCTACTATAGCCAACTATGACTGACGGAGGCTACTATAGTCAACTATGACTGACAAAGGCTACTATAGTCAACTATGACTGACGGAGGCTACTATAGTCAACTATGACTGACGGAGGCTACTATAGTCAACTATGACTAACGGAGGCTACTATAGTCAACTATGACTGACGGAGGCTACTATAGTCAACTATGACTGACGGAGGCTACTATAGTCAACTATGACTGACGGAGGCTACTATAGTCAACTATGACTGATGGAGGCTACTATAATCAACAAAGACTGACAGAGGCTACTATAATCAACTAACACTGACAGAGTCTACTACAATCAACTAAGATTGACACAGGCTACTACAATCAACTAACACTGACACAGGCTACTACAATCAACTAAGACTGACAGAGGTAACTACAATCAACTAAGACTGACAGAGTCTACTACAATCAACTAAGATTGACGCAGGCTACTACAATCAACTAAGACTGACAGAGGCTACTACAGTCAACTAAGACTGACAGAGTCTACTACAATCAACAAAGATTTACACAGGCTACTACAATCAACTAACACTGACAGAGGCTACTACAATCAACTAAGACTGACACCGGCTACTACAATCAACTAACACTGACACCGGCTACTACAATCAACTAACACTGACAGAGGCTACTACAATCAACTAACACTGACACCGGCTACTACAATCAACTAAGACTGACACCGGCTACTACAATCAACTAACACTGACAGAGGCTACTACAATCAACTAACACTGACACCGGCTACTACAATCAACTAACACTGACAGAGGCTACTTCAATCAACTAACATTGACACCGGCTACTACAATCAACTAAGACTGACACCGGCTACTACAATCAACTAACACTGACACTGGGTGTATGTGAAGGCAGGGTGGATGTGGAGGGTGGATATAGCGCATACTTCTTTGTTCTATTATTCCCTATTATCGCCTCGGAAGTTCCCCATATAATAATATTTATGTATTATTATTTGTACCCAGTATATAACCACTGGGAACTACTATTCGTGCTGTTTCGTCCAATAAATGTTTGTCTACAACACAAGTATTCAGCCCTACTGGGAGATACTTGCATTAATAGGAAAGTACAAATATACAATTTATTTCCGGTCTGTGATCGTTACCCTATGCTATAGTCATTGAGATCGCCTTTCGTGGAAGACACTACTGCAATAGCCAATTTTTTAGTTGGCTGCGTGGCAGTGTACCAAGCGTTCGGCTTCTCGTGGCAAGGCGCGGTGCCACTGAGTACGGGTTCGATCCCACTTCGGACCATATATTGTTCTTCGTTTTTTTCTATTGTTGTTTGTCTGTCAATTTTTCCGAGTGCTAACACATACTTCTTTGTTCTATTATTCCCTACTACAATCAACTAAGATTGACACAGGCTACTACAATCAACTAAGACTGACAGAGTCTACTACAATCAACTAAGATTGACACAGGCTACTACAATCAACTAACACTGACACCGGCTACTACAATCAACTAAGATTTACACAGGCTACTACAATCAACTAACACTGACACCGGCTACTACAATCAACTAACACTGACAGAGGCTACTACAATCAACTAACACTGACACCGGCTACTACAATCAACTAACACTGACACCGGCTACTACAATCAACTAACACTGACAGAGGCTACTACAATCAACTAAGACTGACACCGGCTACTACAATCAACTAACACTGACACCGGCTACTACAATCAACTAACACTGACAGAGGCTACTACAATCAACTAACACTGACACCGGCTACTACAATCAACTAAGACTGACACCGGCTACTACAATCAACTAACACTGACAGAGGCTACTACAATCAACTAACACTGACACCGGCTACTACAATCAACTAACACTGACAGAGGCTACTTCAATCAACTAACACTGACACCGGCTACTACAATCAACTAAGACTGACACCGGCTACTACAATCAACTAACACTGACACCGGCTACTACAATCAACTAACACTGACAGAGTCTACTTCAATCAACTAACACTGACACCGGCTACTACAATCAACTAACACTGACACCGGCTACTACAATCAACTAACACTGACACTGGCTACTACAATCAACTAACACTGACAGAGTCTACTTCAATCAACTAACACTGACACCGGCTACTACAATCAACTAACACTGACACCGGCTACTACAATCAACTAACACTGACACCGGCTACTACAATCAACTAACACTGACACCGGCTACTACAATCAACTAACACTGACAGAGTCTACTTCAATCAACTAACACTGACACAGGCTACTACAATCAACTAACACTGGCAGAGTCTACTTCAATCAACTAACACTGACACCGGCTACTACAATCAACTAAGACTGACACCGGCTACTACAATCAACTAACACTGACACCGGCTACTACAATCAACTAACACTGACACCGGCTACTACAATCAACTAACACTGACACCGGCTACTACAATCAACTAACACTGACACCGGCTACTACAATCAACTAACACTGACACCGGCTACTACAATCAACTAACACTGACACCGGCTACTACAATCAACTAACACTGACAGAGTCTACTTCAATCAACTAACACTGACAGAGGCTACTTCAATCAACTAACACTGACAGAGGCTACTACAATCAACCATGACTGACAGAGTCTACTACAATCAACTAAGACTGACACAGGCTACTATTCTTGTCAACTGTCTGTATAGATAACTTTTTATGAAAAAGACTTAATTTTAGACAGGAATTATGGGTAACTGATTACGTCATAAATGTTACCATTACACACGTTTAAGAGTGAACTAAATCGACATAGAAGCAAAATGCAAGAAAAGTTAAGTACAGTAGAAGATGCAGGAGATTAAATTAAGAATTAGAAGAAAAAGAAGAAATATATTGGTTAATAAGAAGAGAAAGAAAACATAATAATAAAGGGGAAATAGAAAGAAAGAAAAACAGACAGAAAGAAATATAGAAATATATGAAGAAAGTATGAGAGAAAGAACGGAAATAAGAAAGAAAAAAGGAAAGATACAAATAAGAGAATGAAAGATAGAAAAGTAAAGTAGGAGACTTGAATCAGCGTCTTAGCACGCGAGTTTTCATCCACAGGTGCTCGGCCGGCCATCCAGAAGTGTTCGGAGACTTCTGGATAGTGTCGCTTCAAGCATTGAAACTCACGATGCGAGGCGGCATTCCTCACCTTCCCAGAGTACTACCCTGGTACCTATTTCTGCCAGCGACTGGGTCGACCGCAGGCGTATTTATTTTGTTTTCCAATCACGAGTACAACTCACACTGCTTCCAGCGGGAATCGAACACGGGTTGTCTGAACGTCGGTAGCTCAGTCGGGTGGTTTTTTCCAACTAGGCTACCTAGCCCCCAAAGAAAGAAAGAAAGAAAGAAATAAAGAAATACAGAAAGAAAGGAAGTAACTTTAGCAATGCAAATATAAATGTAATTTGCTAACCTCTTGTACAAACCAATCAGCTGGGAGGCAATCAAAACGAAATAAGAATATAAAGAGGCCTGCTCCCTCCTTGAGAAACATAATTATCGTCTCTCATTTTACCTGACCGTCAAAACATGTAAGAAGAAAAGATTGAACAATAAATAAAACATAACCCCATATCTTCTTCTTCTACCTTTTTAGCTCCCAGTGGAGCATAGGTCTTCAACAAACACCTTCCAAGTCGTTCTGTTTTTTGCCATTCTTTTAAGATCATTCCATGTCTTCCCCATCATCTTCATCTCTGCTTCTATCTGTCTTCTCCAAGAATGTTGTGTTTGGTCTTCCTCTTTGTCTTTTCCCTTGGGGATTCCAAAAAAGGGCCTGTTGTGTAATACTCTCAGTTAGCTTCCGTAGTGTGTGTCCTATCCAAAGCCATCGTCTTCACTGTATCTCTTTATCCACTGGTGTTTGACTGGTACATTTCCATAATTCTATGTTAGTGATTTTGTCCTGCCATTTCCATTCCTTTATTCTGCGTAAGCATCCATTAATGAAAGTCTGTATCTTCGTGACTGTCAATTTTGTTGCTCTCCATGTTTCACAGCCATATAATAGGACCGCCTTAACATTTAAGTTATCCCATATGGTTGTGCAGAATTATCCATCCATTGTTATTATCCAACATATGCACATACTATACAAACAATAGGGTTTATTGTTTATTTTGGTTAAATGCGGTCTTTCATCGCTGGATAATGTAGATCTACGTTACTCAGTTACCGCCCCCTAGGGGGCGTTATCACCAAAGTGGAAGCCATCGATCTGTGTTGTTGATGAGAAAGAACACGGCGGTAGATCAAAGAGATATATTTTCATTTTCTGTGTGGCTGCGTGTGGTTGGTTGGTTATTTCGTGGGAATTAGTTTGGCTTTCCTGATTTGAGCAAAACTGTCAAAGGCAAAATGTAGTCTTTTCTTTTTTATATGGGTGGATATGAAGGTGGGGAGGGGTTGGAGGTGGGTGGGTGGATGTGAGGGAAGGGGGGGCAGTTTGGGTGGATATAGAGGTGGGGCGGATGTGGAGTGGGTGGGAGGGGGGTTTGGATATAGAGGTGGGGTGGAAGTGTGGGTGGATGTGAAGGTAGGGCGAATGTGGGGGAGGGGTGGATATAGAGGTGAGGTGGTAGTGTAGGTGGAGTGGGTGGATGTGAAGGTAGGGTGAATGTGTGGGATGGATTTATAGGTGGGGTGGATGTGGAGGTGTGGTGGGTGGATGTGGAGGTAGCGTGAATGTGGAAGGGTGGATATAGAGGTGGGGTGGTAGTGTGGGTGGATGTGAAGTTAGGGCGAATGTGCGGAGGTGGATATAGAGGTGGGGTGATAGTGTGGGTGGAGTGGGTGGCTGTGAAGGTAGGGTGAATGTGGGGGATGGATATAGAGGTGGGGTGGATGTGGTGGTGGGGTGGGTGGATGTGAAGGTAGGGCGAATGTGGAAGGGTGGATATAGAGGTGGGGTGATAGTGTGGATGGATGTGAATGTAGGGCGAATGTGGGGGTGGATATAAAGGTGGGGGTGGTAGCGTGGGTGGATGTGAAGTTAGGGCGAATGTGAGGGGGGTGGATATAGAGGTTGGGTGGTAGTGCGGGTAGAGTGGGTGGATGTGAAGAGAGGGTGATTGTGGTTGATGGATATAGAGATGGGGTGGATGTGGAGGTAGTGTGAATGTGGGGGGGGTTGCGGATATAGAGGTGGGGTGGATGTGGAGGTAGTGTGAATGTGGGGGGGTGTGGATATAGAGGTGGGGTGGATGTGGAGGTGGGTGGGTGAATGTGGAGGTAGTGTGAATATAGGGGTGGTAAATATAGAGGTATGGTGGATGTGGAGGTAGTGTGAATACGGGGGGTATGGATATAGAGGTTGGATGGATGTGGAGGTGGGGTGGGTGAATGTGGAGACAGTGTGAATGTGGGTGGTGGGTATACATGTGGGATGCATGTGGAGGTAGGGTACGTGGATGTGGAGATGAGGTGGGTGTATGTGAAGGCAGGGTGGATGTGGAGGGTGGATATAGCGGTTGGGTGGATGTTGAGGTTGAGTATGGTAGATGTTGAGGTATGGTGGGTGCATGTGAGGGTAGGGTAAATGTGGGGTGGATATAGAGGTGGGTTGGAAGTGTGGGTTAAGTGAGCGGATGCGTAGGTAGGGTGGCTGCAAGGGTGGATATAGAGGTGGGCTGGATGTAGAGGTCGCGTATAGTGGATGTGGAGGTGGGGTGGGTGGATGTAAGGGTGGGATGGCTGTTGGGGTGAATATAGAGGTGGGGTGGAATCGGAGGTGGGGTGGGTGAATGTGAAGGTAGGGTGGGTTTGGTGATGGATGTAGAGGTGGGATAGAAGTGTGTGTGGAGTGAGATAGGATTGATATGGGGGTGCGGTGAGTGTATGGGTGGGGCGAATGTGGGTCGGGTCGATGTGGAGTGCCTTGCATGTGACGTGTGGTGAGTGGATGTAAATGTAGGGTGGATGTGGGGTGGATATAGAGGTGGGGTGGAGGTGTGGGTGGGATGGGATTGATGTGGATGTAGAAATAGATAGTTGACGTACAGCTTGGTAAAGACCGGAAATGTCGTTTGTGGAATTTGTAGTTGTGCGATTTTAACCATTTTTGGTTCCTTGACCCTGGCATTGTTCGGCTCATGGTTATGGTTATGGTTAAGGAAGGCCCGGTATCACTGCACACAAATTAAAATCCATAATTGTTCAACCGCCCGTGCCAGTTGAATCATCCGAATTAATATCCATTTTCCCAAACAAAGAAAGGTAGCTATAGTCCCCATCGTAGCAGTCTCAGCACACGCCAAAAGACATAAGGCGAAACCGCACAGAAAGTGAATACAACCATATGTTCCCTGCCATACGATATCATCATTCATCGTAAACAATTGGATTATCGAAACACGATCAAAACAGATGAAACACACAGCTCACGGTGTGCACAGATGACTTAACTCAGTAGCTCCTGCAACAAGCCGGACTTGGAATATGGAGTCACTGCAACAACGAACACTTTTAGACAGAATTTAACGGTTCCTGCCGCCTATCCACCATATTGACCGGAAGTTTACGTCCTCCTGAAAATGACGATCGCCATATTTGTTTTGTTACAATGTATCAGCGCTTGATGATGTTACGACATCTTTGTTGACTCCAAATCCGAACACATGAAACACAATCGTCGCTTTTATTTTTGGCTTGTGCATGGTTGAACTCAGTACTACTGTAGATCACTGCTACTTTAGTGCATTTTCTCATTTGTGTCTTTCCATAAAGATATAAAATACACTTGTCTCTTTTACTACACGATTAATATAATTGATGAATATTTTCCAATAGAAAGTGGAGTTAAACAAGGATGTATTTTATCGCATGGACTTTAGACATGAAAATAGAACAGAGAATTGAAGCCTTTGAAATGTGGTTATATAGAAGAATAGGTAGAATTGGATGGAAGGAAAAGAAAACAAACGATGAAGTCTTAAAACAACTAAAAATGAAAAGAGAACTACTAAACACAATTCAAACAAGACGAATGCGATTTTTGGGCCATGTTAAAAGACACAACAGCCTAATAAAAGTAATCCTGGAGGGGAAAATACAAGGTAAAAGAGGTAGAGGCAGACCATGACTAACATGGAGGAGTAACATCAAAAGATGGACAAATCAGCCTATGACAACCTGCACCATCAAAGCAAGAGACAGAGCAGAATGGCGCTCCATGGTAGCCAACCATGGTTGCGGAGAAGGCAACCGATGATGATGATAATTTTTTTGTTTAGTTCATTTCACATTTTCCATCACGGGTTATAGTATGTCCAAGGTAGTTGTAGTTCTGAAGTGTCTCCAGGTGTATCTATCACTGGTTATAGTATGGTGAAGCTAGTTGTAGTTCTGAACTGTCTCCGGGTCTATCCATCACTGGTTATAGTATGTCCAAGGTAGTTGTAGTTCTGAACTGTCTCCAGGTCTATCCATCACTGGTTATAGTATGTCCAAGGTAGTTGTAGTTCTGAACTGTCTCCAGGTGTATCTATCACTGGTTATAGTATGGTGAAGCTAGTTGTAGTTCTGAACTGTCTCCGGGTCTATCCATCACTGGTTATAGTATGTCCAAGGTAGTTGTAGCTCTGAACTGTCTCCGGGTCTATTCATCAATGGTTATAGTATGTCCAAGGTAGTTGTAGTTATGAAATGTCTCCGGGTCTATCCATCACTGGTTATAGTATGTCCAAGGTAGTTGTAGCTCTGAACTGTCTCCAGGTCTATCCATCACTGGTTATAGTATGTCCTAAGTAGTTGTAGCTCTGAACTGTCTCCAGGTCTATCCATCACTGGTTATAGTATGTCCAAGGTAGTTGTAGCTCTGAACTGTCTCCAGGTGTATCTATCACTGGTTATAGTATGTCCAAGGTAGTTGTAGCTCTGAACTGTCTCCGGGTCTATTCATCATTGGTTATAGTATGTCCAAGGTAGTTGTAGCTCTGAACTGTCTCCAGGTGTATCTATCACTGGTTATAGTATGTCCAAGGTAGTTGTAGCTCTGAACTGTCTCCGGGTCTATCCATCACTGGTTATAGTATGTCCAAGGTAGTTGTAGCTCTGAACTGTCTCCAGGTGTATCTATCACTGGTTATAGTATGTCCAAGGTAGTTGTAGCTCTGAACTGTCTCCAGGTGTATCTATCACTGGTTATAGTATGTCCAAGGTAGTTGTAGTTATGAAATGTCTCCGGGTCTATCCATCATTGGTTATAGTATGTCCAAGGTAGTTATAGCTCTGAACTGTCTCCGGGTCTATCCATCACTGGTTATAGTATGTCCAAGGTACTTGTAGTTATGAAATGTCTCCGGGTCTATCCATCACTGGTTATAGTATGTCCAAGGTAGTTGTAGCTCTGAACTGTCTCCAGGTCTATCCATCACTGGTTATAGTATGTCCAAGTTAGTTTTTAGTTCCGAACTGTCTCCAGGTCTATCCATCACTGGTTATAGTATGTCCAAGGAATTTGTAGCTCTGAACTGTCTCCTGGTCTATATATCACTGGTTATAGTTTGTCCAAGGTAGTTGTAGCTCTGAACTGCCTCCAGGTCTATTAGAAACAATTCTATACTTAAAAATATGAGAAATTGAATTTCAATCTTTCCTCTTTCTTCACTCCCTTTTGCTTCCTTTCAGGTGTCGAGGGAGATGCAAAGTTCTGTTTCTCTCCCTTTTGACGATTTCACTCATTGTCAATTGATTTTGTTGTAGCGTTTCTTTAATGTTGTCTGTCCATCTTACTCTGGGTCTGCCTCTTGCTCTTCTCTTTTCTCCTCATTTGATGTCTATGTTTTATATTTTAAGAAAAATGTAATTCTTTCTGGATGGACAAACACGTTTATTTCTTGTTTCTGTATGTATCTTAGGCTCGGTTCAATGTCTACTCTTTCTCTTATAATATCATTTCTGATTCTGTCTTTTCTGGTCACTCCAAGCGCTTTTCTCAGACATCTCATCTCTGTGGTCACAAACTTTTGTTTTATGTTTAGATGTAAGTAACCATGCCTGGCATTGGTAGCACAATATTGGAATGAATATACTCTGTATAACATGTTTTTTGGTTGTAATATGTATTGTTTTGAAGTATTGGGGATAGCTGTCCCAATATTTGCTTTACCTATTACATTATTTCCATAACTGTTATTTACTAAATGATTATGATTAATTTTTTAAATAATTATTACATTTATTTCAACAACGAAAAAAAAAATCATATTCTTGTAAAGATCAAACGAAACTTGTTTATTTGGTTTTCTTTTCAAGCCCATTCCAAATAAAATCTGAATAACATGATTTTGAGTCATGCAACTTTATTGCTTGACCTCGCCTACTTCTACCACGTTTGACCTATTATCATATTCTATACATTATTACGTCAATATGTTCCGTGACGATTACTCATTGGTTTTATTTCCCGAGATTCCCTCGCTTTGCCGTCGGTTATAAAATACCCTTTTTGTAAGATCTCGCTCGTTTGTCGGTACAAACATAATAAATGTGAGTTCTAAAGTGAAACATCTCTGCACTAGAAGTAACTACATTTAAATCGTTTACACACGCAACATTCAGTGACGTAGTTTTGTATTTCTCTTAAGATCATCTGGCATGTAGTGAAAAGTACACCCGGGTCATGGCTCATAAACGGCACTTGCTTTTTTTGTTGACAAATCAATAACGTGAATATCGAATTACATCAATCAGAACCATGAATTTAAAGTAATAATTTAGAGGAATAAGGAAATAATGGGCAGAACAGCCCTCCGGGGTGACCGTCACGCCGGACGAGTAACGTGTTCAACTCCTAGTCGGTACGGATTAATGAGTCAATTGGTCAATTAAAGAGAAAATAACCAGTTAAACTATCCATTTTTGATGTACTCTAACGTAGATGACACATTCGGTAATGATTCCGAATCAACTGCAATTTCTTTTTTCTGAAACACGTTTCTTTGGAATCTGTCCAATTCTAAAAATAAAAATGACAAATTATTAATTTTCTGTAAAAGAAGTTGTATTTGGGCATAATTTTTACTTAGTAATGTAAGGAGGTCGTTTGTCATTCAACTTTTTTTACTTGGTAATGTGAAGAGATAGTTTATCATTCAACTGTTTTTACTCGGTAATGTAAGGAGGTCGTTTGTCATTCAACTATTTTTACTTGGTAATGTAAGGAGGTCGTTTGTCATTCAACTTTTTTTACTTGGTAATGTAAGGAGGTCGTTTGTCATTCAACTTTTTTTACTTGGTAATGTAAGGAGGTCGTTTGTCATTCAAATTATTTTACTTGGTAATGTTACGAGGTCGTTTGTCATTCAAATTTTTTTATATGGTAATGTCAGGAGGTCGTTTGTCATTCAACTTTTTTTACTTGGTAATGTCAGGAGGTCGTTTGTCATTCAACTTTTTTTACTTGGTAATGTCAGGAGGTCGTTTGTCATTCAACTTTTTTTACTTGGTAATGTCAGGAGGTCGTTTGTCATTCAACTTTTTTTACTTGGTAATGTCAGGAGGTCGTTTGTCATTCAAATTTTCTTTTACTTACCGTGACCTTACGAAACAGTCTGGTGTGTGTGAAAACTAGACTAGGGGCAGATTGCAATAGTGATCATGTACCAGTTGTGGGAAAGCTTAGAGTAAAATTAAAAACAACAAAACGAGCCTCAGTTAACATCAAGTTAAATTTAGATTTATTAAAATCAAACAACAGGTTACAAGACAATTATAACATCACAATTCAGAATAGGTACAATACAATAGAGAAGATACAAATCATTGATGAACAGTCGGAAATGCTAAAAGAATCAATGCAGCAAAGACTAAAAGAGTTCATACCGTCAGTGAGGAGAAATCCAAGAGAGAATTGGAGTTAATGGATAAAAAAAAAGAAATAAGGATAACAAAGATGAGTATAAACGATTAAATAAAGAAAGTGTAATAAAATGCAATGAAGCCAAAAAAAAATCATGGCTAAAACAGACATACAAAGAGATTGAAATGCATTTTTAAAAAAAAAGATTCCAAAGCTATATACAAACAAATTGAAGAATTAACAGGAAAAAAACAGAATAAAAAAATTGATGTTTAAGATCAAAGGAAGGAGAACCGTTGATTGATCAAGAAAACATAAGGGAACGATGGACAGAGTACATTAAAGATCTTTATAATGATGAACGAACAGAAGTAAATATTAAGGATAATGGAGAAGGACCAGAAATACTCAAAGAAGAAGTGGAAGACGCCTTGCGCAATATGAAAGCAGGCAAAGCTCCTGGACCAGATAATATAACTAAAGAAGAGATTGAAGTCATGGGTAATTTTGGAGTTGAAATAATAAAAAAAATATTGAATGATATCTACAACAGCGGATATATACCAGACGACATGTTCAAATCAATATTCATAGCCCTACCAAAGAAATCGGGTGCGATTGAATGCGATGATCATCGCACAATAAGCCTTATGAGACATATGACTAAGATATTACTAAGAATCATCATGCGAAGAGTGCGAAACAAAATCAGTCCAGAAATTAGCGATGAACAGTGTGGTTTTGTTAGAGATAAAGGAACAAGCAATGCCATATACATCATAAGATCTTTAGTAGAAAGAGCCATAGAGGTGAAAACAGATCTATACCTATGTTTCATAGATTATATCAAAGCATTTGACAAAGTAAAGCACCAAGAAATAATCACAATTCTAGAAAGCATAAACGTAGACAGCAAAATTCTAAGAATAATAAAGAACATGTACTGGTAACAAACCGCGGTCATAAGAACTGGAAACCAATTGGGAATGTTTCAACAAATAAAACAGGGTGTTAGACAGGGTTATGTGCTGTCACCAGATTTGTTTATTTAATATGTATAGTGAGATTATTTCAAGATCCATAAGGGGCATGCCTGGAATAACAATTGGAGGGCATAATGTAAATAATCTAAGGAATGCTGATGATAAAGTCTTACTCGCTAAGAGTGAAAATGAGTTACAAGAAATTTAGACATTACAGTAAAGGAAAGCAAAATTAAGGGACTCAGTCTCAGTAGCAAAAAGAGAGAAGTAATGGTAACAAAACAAAGAAAAAGACATATCTGGGAACAATGTTAATCTCAGATGGCAGATGTATAACAGGTATGATGCAGAATAGCTCTGGCAAAAGCAGCTTTTCAAAAAATGTGGAAGATACTGTGCAATTCATTTTTGACTCCATTTTTAAATTCAAAAAAGCATTCGACAAAGTAAATAGAGAACAACTGTGGGAGATACTAACAACATACGGAGTAAGCCAACATCTAACAGAGAACAACTGTTGGAGATACTAACAACATACGGAGTAAACCAACATCTAACAGAGAACAACTGTGGGAGATACTAACAACATACGGAGTAAACCAACATCTAACAGAGAACAACTGTGGGAGATACTAACAACATACGGAGTAAGCCAACATCTAACAGAGAACAACTGTGGGAGATACTAACAACATACAGAGTAAGTCAAACTCTCAAAGAGAACAACTGTGGGAGATACTAACAACATACGGAGTAAACCAACATCTAACAGAGAACAACTGTGGGAGATACTAACAACATACGGAGTAAGCCAACATCTAACCAACCTAATTAAAAGTATCTACGTCAACAGCAGCTGCAGGGTCAGAACAGCAGCAGGCTACACAGACCACTTCGAAGTTAGATCAGGTGTAAGACAAGGGTACGTACTATCCCCCTACTGTTTATTAATTACATGGACTATATATACAAGTTAGCCAACCCATCAGAGACAGAGGAGATCAACGAGCTTCTATTTGCAGACGATCAGGCACTAATACATGAAACAATAGAAGACCTACAAGAACACTTAAACAAACTCAACATCTCAGGCACAAAATACAACATGAAAATCAACATCAACAAAACAGAAGTCATGAATATCACAAAAGAGAAACAGAACATCAACATAACTATAGAAGGCAGGAAACTAAAACAAGTAGCGGAATTCAAATACCTAGGAAGTCTAGTGACAATGGATAATTCACAAACAGCAGAAATAGAATCAAGATGCAACAAAACTTGTCAAATCATTGAACAACTATCACCACTATTGTCCAACAAGGAAATAACCCTACAGGCAAAACGGGCACTCTACAATACAATCTTCATCCCAACGTTGTGCTACCAATGCCAGACCTGGACCCTAGACGTAAGAACAATAAGAAAAATAACCTCTACAGAGATGAAATGTGTTAGACGAATTACAGGAAACAGTCTGAGAGATAAGATCGGAAATGAAGAACTGAGAAATAAACAAGGAATAGCCCCCTCCATAGAATATATAGAGAAACAACAGATAAAATGGTTTGGCCAGGTGACAAGGCAGAGTGATCAAAACACAACACAACGAGCTCTCATTAAACGTTGCGAGATTACCAGACTCAAGGGTCGACCATGAAAAAGATGGATCGATGGAATATTAGAAGCACTAGGAAATATAACAGCAGAAGAAGTGAACAGAAGAGCAAAAGACTGCAAATTCTCCCCTCGACGCTGCACGGCAAATGAGGAAGGAAAGAATAAGAACAAGAACAAGAAAAAAAAAAGAAAAAAATTAGTTCTTAAATGTTATATAGAGCCAATCCTAATATATAAATGCGAATCATGGACAATAGGACAACAAACAAGAAAATCACAGGAGTCTGTAGAAATGTAGTTTTACAGAAGAATGTTGAGAATACCATGGACAGCTAAGAAGAGTAATGAAAACGTTCTGAAAGAGGTCAAAGCAAAAATAGAGCTAATTGCCAATATTAGGAAGAAACAAGCATCATTTTTTGGCCATGTAATGAGAAGAGAACAGCTGGAATATATTGTAACAACTGGGAAAATTGAGGGACGAAAAGATAGAGGGAAGCAAAGAGAAAAGATTCAAGACAGCTTAAGAGAATGGCTTGGCAGAAGGTCAACAGAAATGATAAATAGCTGCCGAGATCGAAAGTTGTGGAGAGACATGATCACCTACCCCAGCAGGCATAGTACGTGATTATGATTCTGATATTGGAACAGAGCTATAGCTAATAATAGCAATCTATTCAACCTTCCTGTATGGTGCAGAAACATGGACCTTAGTGAATAAAACAAAACATAAAATTGAAGCCTTTGAAATTGTGACATGTGGAGTTATATAATATATATATATATATATATATATATATATATATATATATATATATATATATATATATATATATAGAACACACCAGACACACCCATAGGGACTCCGATCTTCTCCTCAAAATGTCCATCAGCACACAGCGACTAATTGTGCCAGTTCGCTGTTTGTTTGATAAATCCTCTCATTTGTCCAGAATATCGCTTTGGTCAGGCAACACAGATCTTCACTCCCAGCTCACACAGTCTAGATAGTCATGTATTTGTACTTCTGTCAAAGACCTATGTTCGACCCATCTCTCATAGATTGTTAATGCCTGATCCATCGGCTGCCCATCAGCTAATATTGCCGAACTGACGAGTCTGTCTACCTTTTCGTTGCCCTCAACACCAGAATGTCCTGGAACATACATGAAGGTGATCCCTCAAATCTTGGATCTCTGTATTTATATCAAACATTGACCACAAAAGCCACGGACAAAGGATTATCAACATTTTTTGAAGCTCTCTCTCTCTATATCGTTTATCAGCGATTAAAAAAACCAATCCAAATTCAACATGTCCTAAGTACCCTGCCCACTCCTTTTCCTCCTTAGCTACGCCACTGCAAGTACATCTGTTGACTTACGTTCCTATTGGGCGCGTCAATATTTCCCACAAAACCTCGGCCCACTTTACAAAGCATGACATGCCTCAGTTAGAACTCATGAATTAAATAATAACGCTTGAATCATTTATATTTTCTCTTCCAATTTTTTAAGGAAATCTATGGTTAATGTGTCCAAGATTCAGTCCGAAAGTCTGGTTCAGATTGATGGTATATAAGACAGTTAATCTCTCATGAAAATAGCGGACTGATCACAGGCCAGCAGAACACAACTCTTAAACCACTAATTGAAACAAGGGGACAGAACTATCGTGAGATCCAGTGGTTTTCCACTTTCGTTGACAAAGATGAAGACAATCCTGCTAGTTGTGGTGGCTTTTCTTGTGGTGGGAAATGATGCACATGGTGGCTTTCGGGTAAGATGAATGTCTCATGATTTATAACAGTTACAATTTGTTCTGTTTATACTTATTTATAACAAACAACTAATCTATATTAAAACAAGTAAATGAATTTAAATATTTGGGAACTTTGTTAACCTCAGACGGAAGATGTACAACAGAGGTGAGATGCAGAATGGCTCAGGCAAAAGTAGCTTTCCAAAAAATGAGGAAGATACGATGCAATTCATTTTTGACAATCATCATCATCATCAAGTACCGGGCCTAGTGGCGTAGGTGATCATGTCTCTCCACAACATTCGATCTCGGCAGCTATTTATCATTTCTGTTGTTGACCTTCTGCCAAGCCATTCTCTTAAGCTGTCTGTTATTTTTTCTCTTTGCTTCCCTCAATCTCTTCGTCCCTCAATTTTCCCAGTTGTTACAATATATTCCAGTTGTTCTCTTCTCATTACATGGTCAAAAAATGATGATTGTCTCTTCCTAACATTGGAAATTAGCTCTCTTTTTGCTTTGACCTTTCTCAGAACCTCTTCATTACTCTTCTTAGCTGTCCATGGTATTCTCAACATTTTTCTGTAAAACCACTTTTCTACAGACTCCAGTGATTTTCTTTTGTCTGTTGTCCTATTGTCCATGATTCGCATCCATATGTTAAGACTGGCTCTACATAACATTTAAGAACTCGTTTTCTTGTTTCTATTGCCAAAAATGGATTGCATAGTATTTTCCTAAATTTTTGGAAAGCTGCTTTTGCTTAAGCCATTCTGCATCTCACCTCTGTTGTACATCTTCTGTCTGAGGTTAACAAAGTTCCCAAATATTTAAATTCATTTACCTGTTTTAATAGTGTTCCACTTGTCTTTATTTTGCACTGAGGTGATGTCTTTTTCTTTGTAGTTACCATTACCTCTGTCTTTTTGCTATTAAGGCTGAGTCCTTTATTTTTGCTTTCCTTCAGTATAATGTCCAACATTTCTTGTGACTCATTTTCACTCTTAGCGATTAATACTGTATCATCAGCATACCTTAGATTATTTATATTATGACCTCCAATTGTTATTCCAGGCATGCCCCTTATGGATCTTAAAATAATCTCACTATAAATATTAAGCAAATCTGGTGACAGCACACAACCTTGTCTAACAGCCTGTTTTTTGACAATGGAAATAAGAAAAAGAGTTCTTAAATGTTATGTAGAGCCAGTCTTAACATATGGATGTGAATCATGGACAATGGTACAACAGACAAGAAAATCATTCGGGTCTGTAGAAATGTAGCTTTACATAAGAATGTTGAGAATACCTTGGACAGCTAAGAAGAGTAATGAAAATGTTCTGAAAGAGGTCAAAGCAAAGAGAGAGCTAATTTCCATTATTAGGAAGAAACAATCATCATTTTTTGGCCATGTAATGACAAGAGAACAACTGGAATATATTGTAACAACTGGGAAAATTGAGGGACGAAGAGATAGAGGAAAGCAAAGAGAAAAGATACCAGACAGCTCAAGAGAATGGCTTGGCAGAAGGTCAACAACATAAATGATAAATAACTGTCGAGATCGAAAGTTGTAGGGAGACATAATCACCTACGCCAGCAGGCCCGGTATTTGATGATGATGATGATAAACAACTTTGTGGTTGATTCAAAACTAAACAACGAACCAACGAATCGACGAAGAGGAAGCTGAAGCTTTGATAAACATAAACGAGGCAGTTTGTGCCAGTTGAAGGCATTTCGGAGTAGAATTGTTGGTTTGTTATATAGTTTTGTCCGAAAAGTTAAAATATTCTATTTTAAATATTACATTTTATCTACTCCACACATGTCGCAGAATTAAATAGTTCTCATATGTTAATATTCATTTGTTGATCTATTGAGTATAGAGAGAGGTGGGCGCTGTATTGTTGTATATTCATTTGTTGGTCTATTGAGTATAGAGAGAGGTGGGCGATGTATTGTTGTATATTAAATTGTTGATCTATTGAGTATAGAGAGAGGTGGGCGCTGTATTGTTGTATATTCAATTGTTGATCTATTGAGTATAGAGAGAGGTGGGCGATGTATTGTTGTATATTCATTTGTTGATCTATTGAGTATATAGAGAGGTGGGCGCTGTATTGTTGTACATTCATTTGTTGGTCTATTGAGTATAGAGAGAGGTGGGCGCTGTATTGTTGTATATTAATTTGTTGATCTATTGAGTATAGAGAGAGGTGGGCGATGTATTCTACCTCTTCCTCTTCTTCTGACTCTTCTTCCTCTTCCTCTTACCCTTCTTCTAATTTTCAGCTTCCTGTGGAGCATAGGTCTTCAACAAACAATTTCCAAGCTGTTCTGTTTCTTGCCATTCTTTTAAGATCATTCCATGTCTTCCCCATCATCTTCATCTCTGCTTCCATCTGTCTTCTCCAAGGCATAATATTGTCTTCCTCTTTGTTTCCTCTGCTGGGAATTCCAAAAAAAGCAAGGGCATATCATGTACTATTCTCAGTTGGCTTCCGCAGTGTGTGTCCATTCCAGCACCATCTTCTTTGTCCACTATTATTTGGCTAGTACTTTCCCATAATTCTACGTTAGTGAATTTGTCCTGCCATTTCGCTCCTTTTATTCAACTCGAACATTCTTTAATAAAGTTATGTATGTTTGTGGCTGTCATCTTTGCAGATCTCCATGTTTGACAGCCATATACAATACTGCCTGTTCATTAACATGCGCAGAATAACCACGGGATCTCCTTTTTTTCGGCTCTATCCGAAAGGGCTAGGTATCGGATCTCACTCACTACCCAGAGACCAGTGCAGGGTAGAGCCACGTATCTTTTATTTCCGTGGCATGTGCTGGGAATCGAACACATAACCTTTTGGTCCAGAGGTGGAGGGCTTTCCCCTAGACCACCCAATTCCCTTTTGCTACTGGCATTCATCATCATTCAGTGCCGTCTCCGCATCGAAGGTTGGCTACCATGGAACGCTATTCCATTCTGACTCTTGCTTTGAAGCTGCAGGTTGTCCATCTTTTGATGTTACACGTTATTTTTTTAGGTTTTGTTTTTGTCGAACAGTTTCTCTCGTGGCTAATTCTACCAATGTTTGACAAACACACGCGGCCACAGAATGAACGAGTCCACAGGGTTTTCCATCCTTTTTCATGAGTCTTTTCTCTTCTAAGTTTTGCCTTAGCACAGTCTCAAATGATGTTATACCATTCCTTATACATGCTCTCCATGATGTGCAATCACTTGCCAGATGTCCCCTGTCATTTTCACAGATGGAGAAGTCTTTCAGAGATGATTTACAGATATCTCTATATCGTAGTTTAGGTCTGTCGATTTGTCTTTTTCCGTGTGTTAGTTCACCATATAGTATTTGCTTGGGGATGCGTTTTTCTTCCATTCGCTGGACATGTCTTAGTCTTCGACATCTGAGCATCGACATGATTGTTGGGGTCTTAGCACGTTGCAGGACAGTTAAGTTGGTTATTTTGTCCTGCCATTTGATGTGCATTATTCTGCGGAGACATCACATGTGGAAGACATTTAACTATCTTTAGCAACTGTCATTCGTATATTTTTTTTTTCGTTCGCCAGCTTTCACCTCTGACGAAGTCCCTTGAGACTAGGAATTGAATTTTGCGTGTTAATCCATTTTTCCCTGGCAGCCGTGTGCACTGGGGTCCTTCGCCGCACAGGCAGATAACTCCGACTTTGGAGGTACCCATATTTTTCCCGTCCATGAGTAATTGACGTTTCAAGTCGGGCCTAGCTGCTGAGACCAGGGGTGGTTGCCGCAGAGAGAAATCATAAATAAAAATCCCAACCGACCGGGATTTGAACCCACAACCTCTCCTTCTCAAGGCAGGCGTCTTACCTCGAGACCAACCAGTCCCATTTATTCGTAAATAAAAATATACTTCAACTGAGCATTTCACGGTTTTAGTGATGTGTCACAAAATGAAACCTCCTCCATAATATATTATTTCAATCACCTTAAGGGGAATGTACTAGGCTCCGGACATTCTCATCCATAACCGAAACACATTTCCAAGGTTAGATCTAAAATGCTACTTTGTGATAAAAACGGAACAACTGTGAACAGGCATGAATTGGACGCGAGTAGAACAAAGATGTTAGGAGAGCCGCTGTAAACGATCACATGACGTGTCTTGTTATGAGCATCAATGGGAGGTGGTAGGAGTAACAGTAGAAGGGGATTTTGTGCGGAACACTGCCATTATACAGGGAAACAGGTACATGTACTTTGACACTGCTCGGGGCAGGAACAAAATCACATCAGAAATTATATATATTTTTATATTATTCGGGAGTGAACCAGTGATGTTTTTAGATAATCGGTAGGAGAGGGTTGGAGAAGGGTAGGAAGAGGATAAGGTAGAGAGAGGATGAGGGAAAGATAGAGATAGGGAAAGAGAAGGAGAGAAGAGGATAAGGTAGTGAGATGATGAGTGAAAGATAAAGAGAGGGAAAGCCAAGGACGGGCTAGAGACAGACAGACAGACAGACAAACAAACAAACAGACAGACAGACAAAGAGACAGACATCCAGATAGACATACAGAAAGACAGACAGACAGACGGACACATCTATCTATCTATCTATCTATCTATCTATCTATCTATCTATCTATCTATCTATCTATCTATCTATCTATCTATCTATCTATCTATCTATCTATCTATCTATCTATCTATCTATCTATCTATCTATCTATCTATCTATCTATCTATCTATCTATCTATCTATCTATCTATCTATCTATCTATCTATCTATCCATCCATCCATCTATCTATCTATCTATCTATCTATCTATCTATCTATCTATCTATCTATCTATCTATCTATCTATCTATCTATCTATCTATCTATCTATCTATCTATCTATCTATCTATCTATCTATCTATCTGTCTGTATATCTGTCTGTTTGTCTGTCTCTCTGTCTGTCTGCCTTCCTGCCTGCCTGTTTGTCTGTCTGTCTGTCTGTATGCCTGTCTGTCTGTCTGTCTGCCTGCCTGTCTGTCTGTCTGTCAGTCTGTCCGTCGTTCGACAATAGTATTATCTATTATCTGCAAAGTATTTTCTTGCATAAACTTTACATTTCTTGGTGACTTCGAATATGTTATTTTACATGCGTAATTAGCGTCTATTTACGACTTTCCCAATCTAATAATTCATTTGCAGAAAGGGCCACCCCCAGGTGGGCCACCCCGAGGAGGGCCACCCCGAGGAGGGCCACCCCGAGGAGGAGGAGGGCCACCCCCAGGTGGGCCAAGACACCCTAAAGACAAAGGCATGTATGATGGCTGTCCTGTAAGTAATATATGTTGTTTCCGTCACATTTGTCCTTCAATACAGGAAATATTTTACTTAAGGTTTAAGGGACATTTCCTTATGACGTATGGTGGGGAAATGTAATTATCGCGCCTGTTTGTTCATATCAAGAGTTTCGTTTTTGTGTTCGATGTTGTCAACATAATGTCAGGTCGTCATGAATTAGTTTTCAGAAGGATCAGGTACAAATTTACAGTTTGGTGAAAATAGATTAGAGGAGGGTGAGAGTGGGGGGATAGTTGAGGAAAAGGTAGAGGTGTAGGTTGAGAGAAGGAGAGAGAGAGAGAGAGGGTAGGAGAAGGGTAGGAAGAGGATAAGGTAGAGAGAGGAAGGGGGAAAGATAGAGAGAGGGAAAGAGAAAGGGAGAAGAGGATAAGGTAGTTAGAGGATGAGGGAAAGATAGAGAGAGGAAATGAGATAACATAACATAACATAACATACATAGTTAACATCACAGTCTTAATATCAGAGACAGAGAACGAACTACAAGAAATGATAGATATGATAGTAAAAGAAAGTAACAAGAAAGGTCTGAATAGTAAGAAAACACAAGTAATGGTTATATCGAAGAAACAATCATCACCATCATACAGCATACAAATAAACAGGACAAATCTGAAACAAGTGCAACGCGTCAAATACATGGGCACAAAAATAACATCAGATGGACGATGCACCACAGAAATAAAAAGCTGAATAGCCCTGGCCAAAATAGCATTTCAGAAAAAGAAAAATATCTTATGTAACAAATCTATGTCAATAGAAGTGAGAAATAGAGTTCTGCGGTGCTATATAGAACCAAGTCTGACCTATGCAAGCAAATCATTGACAATAAACAAACAAATGAGAAGACGATTAGAGGCCACAGAGATGGGGTTTCTCAGAAGAATGTTGAAAGTTCCCTGGACAGCTAAAAAGACCAATGAGGAAATTCTCAAAGAGGCCAACACAAAAAGGGAGCTCTTAAAAAACATCAGAAAGTAACAATCAACACGTACACTTTTTTGGGCACATCATGAGAAGAGGAAAGTTGGAATACTTGGTTACAACTGGCAAAAGAAAAGGAAAGAGAGATCGCGGGCGACAAAGAGAGAAAATACTGGATAGCTTGGTGTCATGACATGGAAAACAGTCAACAACAGAACTGATACGATGTACTGTAGATAGAAGATTGTAGAAGGACATGATCGCCTAGGCGAAGCGGTATGGCACATGATGATGATGAACATACATACTATAACAAATGTGTTATCGTTTACTAATAAATTAATTTACTATTCATCTTACCCTCTTGTGGTGAAAAGGGCAACTTCACAAGATACAATTGGACACAGGCCATTGATGAAAGCAATAATGTGAATGTGACAGCTTGTGTCAAAAAGTGAGTCTTTATCTTTAGTATCAACAAGCATTGAAAGAAAGAAAGAAAGAAAGAAAGAAGGAAAGAAATAAAGATAGAAAGAAAGAAAAAAGAAAGAGAGAAAGAGAGAAAGATAGAAAGAAAGAAAGAAAGAAAGCAGGAAAGAATGAAAGAAAAAAGATAGAAATAAAGAAAGAAAGATAGATAGAATGAAAAAAGAAAGAAGGAAAGAAAGAAAGAGGGAAAGAAAGAAACAGAAAGAAAGAAAGAAAGAAGGAAAGAAAGAAAGAAAGAAAGAAAGATAGAAAGAAAGAAAGAAAGAAAGAAAAGATAGAAAGAAAGAAAGAAAGAAGGAAAGAAAGAAAGAAAGAAAAGATAGAAAGAAAGAAAGAAAGAAAAGATAGAAAGAAAGAAAGAATGATAAAATGAAAGAAAGAAAGAAAGAAAGAAAGAAAGAAAGAAAGAAAGAAAGAAAGAAAGAAAGAAAGAAGAAAGAAGGAAAGAAGAAAAGATAGAAAGAAAGAAAGAATGATAAAATGAAAGAAAGAAAGAAAGAAAGAAAGAAAGAAAGAAAGAAAGAAAGAAAGAAGAAAGAAAGAAAGAAGGAAGGAAAGAAAGAAAGAAAGAAAGAAAAGACCATTCACAAAAAGTCTTTATTTGAACCTGTTTATCGTTGGGTTTTGTTGAAGCCAATGACTGCTAGACAGACAGGCACAGTTTCTGAAAACCACCATCGTAATTTCATTGTATAATCATGAATCGCTACAATAATAGAAAATATGAGGACGATAATGTGCAATCCATTTATGACAATAGAAACAAGGAAAAGAGTTCTTAAATGTTTTATAGAGGCAGTCTTAACATATGGATGTGAATCATGGAAATAGGACAACATATAAGAAAATAACTGGAGTATGTAGAAATGTGGTTTTACAGAAGAATGTTGAGAATACCATGGACAGCTAAGAAGAGTAATGAAAACGTTCTGAAAGAGGTCAAAGCAAAAAGAGAGCTAATTTCCAATATTAGGAAGAAACAATCATCATTTTTTGGCCATGTAATGAGAAGAGAACAACTGGAATATATTGTAACAACTGGGAAAATTGAGGGACGAAGAGATAGAAGGAAGCAAAGAGAAAATATACCAGACAGCTTAAGAGAATGGCTTGGCAGGAGGTCAACAACAGAAATGATAAATAACTGTCGAGATCGAAAGTTGTGGAGAGACATGATCACCTACGCCAGTATAATTAATGATGATGATCAACGAACTTATGCAGACCCCAAGTTTGAATTAAACAAGCTTAGACTGTTATTTCTATTCGAGCTATGGACCAAGCAATGTTTACATTGAACAACACGATATATGTTATTGCTGCGGGTTGGCAGATTTTTGAAAATGTTTTCAAGGGTTTGAACATAAATGTTTGTTCACAGTTCGTTAACCTTCGCTGTAGATAAAGTCGTTAATTGGATGGCTTCGTTTCAGACGTTTGGGACGTTGGTAACTTGTGCAAACGGATGACATTGGCAAGGATCATTTTGAATCTATGAAGTGGGCTCATTGTGTGTTTAACTCAAACGCATATGTGCTTTTTAACCAAAGACCTTTTTTTTGGGGGACTCAATGCAGATATCCCCGATGGAAGAATAAATTGTACTATTAGTCCCATAAATGATTCGCTTCCAGAGGTTTATGATGTAAACAAAGCAGTTTTGTCATTGCAAGTGAATAATGTCCACACCTATAATTGGTCAGGATTGTATAGCAGCAGCAGTTTTATAGCGAACACAGAAAACATCACAGGATTGTGCTGTTCTGAAACAGCTATGCCATGCTACCCTAGAATTGCCTTTAATTGGATTACTGTGACCACAAACCACTCTCCATGTGTGTGCCACATATTTACACCCCAGAAAGAAATACTGAATATAACAACACCATGTGCCGTCTGTGATATTAATGACCACAGACCAGGAGCCTCCAGTATGATTGATACAACTGTTGCACCAAGCACTTCATCAGCAGAGCCATATCTATGGAATGTTAATCTGACATTGTTCTTGAATGATGTCCAAGTTAATGAGATATCAGAATCGTGTGGTAGCAGCTACAAGAAGGGAGCGGAGAACATCAAGTTCTGCTGCTATAAAGGAGACTTGCCTTGCTATCCCAGAATTCCCTTAAATGTAATCACTGTAGTTGAAAACTTCTCCTCTTGTGTAAACTACACATTCACATCTAAGAGTGAATCAGTGAAGGTCACAAAATCATATTCTCTCTGTGGTTTTACTAACTACAGGTCATGTGGCTTCTGTTGGATTGAAAATGACAAATTACCACCACTGTGTGTCTATATGTTTGGAATTGGAGTCATCAATGATGGCCTAACATCATCAAGTGCTATGACGATCATCATTTTCGGGAGGACGTGAACTCCCATGGTATATGGTGGATAGGCGGCAGGAACCATTGAAGGCTATGTCTGAAAAGTGTTCCTTCTTGCAGTTTCCTCATATTCCAAGTCCGGCTTGTTGCAGGAGCTACTGAGTTAAGTGCTCTGTGCACACCGTGAGCTGTGTGTCTCATCCGTTATGATCCTGCTTCGATATCCCGCTTGTTTACGATGAATGATGATATCGTGTGACAGGGAACAGTTGGCTGTGTTCACTTTCTGCGCGGTTTCGCCTTATGTCTTTTGGCGTGTGCTGAGACTGCTACGATGGGGACTACAGTTACCTTTCTTTGTTTGGGAGATGAGTTAGTAATTCGGATGATTCCACTGGCACGGGCGGTTGAGCAATTATGGATTTTAATTCGTTTGCTGTGATGCCGAGGCCTTCCATAACCAATAACCAATAACCAATAAACTGTTCAACTCAACACCCGCTCGACGCTGACAAACAAATAATGAAGGAAAGAAGAGGAAGAAATTATGTTGTGTTTTTATTGTTCTGCCTTGTCACGTGGTCAAACCATTTTATCTGGTGTTTATATATTCTATGGCGGGGGTTATTCCTAGCTTTTCCCTCAGTTCTTCATTTCTGATCTTATCTCTCAGACTGTTTCCTGTCATTCGTCTAACACATTTCATCTCTGTAGAGGTTATTTTTCTTATTGTTGTTGCATCTAGGGTCCAGGTCTGGCATTGGTAGCACAACGTTGGGATGAGGATTGTATTGTAGAGTGCCAGTTTTGCCTCCATAGTTATTTCCTTGTTGGACAATATCAGCTCAGATAACAGATTAAAAAGACTGATGTCAACGAAAAAACGGCAACTGATTTATTAACAAAAACATGCAAATGTAATCAGTATATTGATCTCATTCAACTCTATCTCAGATAGTATCTATTGAAAAAAGTAGATTTTTTCTAACCTTTTCCACAAGTTTTTGTTGACCAGTTTTCTAATGCCTATCCTATTTTATAAAACGTTTCATCAACACTTGCCTATGGTTGTGAAAGCTGGAAAACAACAGAAGATATTGAGAAAAAAAATGGTCGTTTTTGAAGACAAATGACTAAGAGGATTGTTCTGTTTACAATTGAATGAGTTCAAGACTAATATAAAGATAAGAGAAATGGCCATACAACCAACGATCTCATCTACAATTGAATGAATTCAAGACTAATATAAAGATAAGAGAAATGGCCATACAACCAACGATCTCATCTACAATGGAATGAATTCAAGACTAATATAGAGATAAGAGAAATGGCCATACAACCAACGATCTCATCTACAATTGAATGAATTC
The DNA here is from genome assembly GCA_032433765.1 of Megaustenia siamemsis. Classification (NCBI taxonomy): domain Eukaryota; kingdom Metazoa; phylum Mollusca; class Gastropoda; order Stylommatophora; family Ariophantidae; genus Megaustenia; species Megaustenia siamemsis. The sequence goes on along the minus strand of JAVIAB010000026.1, from coordinate 27,470,204 downwards.
AAGACTAATATAGAAATAAGAGAAATGGCCATGTAACCAACGATCTCATCTACAATGGAATGAATTCAAGACTAATATAGAGATAAGAGAAATGGCCATGTAACCAACGATCTCATCTACAATAGAATGAATTCAAGACTAATATAGAGATAAGAGAAATGGAAATAAGATGGATAAGAGATAATATGGAGAAATAAGAAATCAACTTGAGGCACATCATGAGATGAGGAAAGTTGGAATACTTGGTTACAACTGGCAAAATAAAAGGAAAGAGAGATCGCGGACGACAAAGAGAGAAAATACTAGATAGCTTGGTGTAATGGCATGGAAAACAGTCAACAACAGAATTGATACGATGCTCTGCTAATAGAAGATTACAGAAGGACATGATCGCCTACACAACCGGAATGGCACATGATGATGATGAATGACTGCTTAATGCTGGTTAAATTTGGTTCATCAACAATTCTTGGCTAAACTCAAAGTCATGTGATCTGGTTATATAATTAAACTCATGTGATTAGTCTATAAACTCACCTAAGGACTTTGTACCTGCTCCAGATTTTAACTCCGTTTATTATTAAGATAAAGACTATATTTAATTATATTTTCATTTGATTGTTTTCTCATACATTATATGGTATGCTGTTTGCTTTCTTACGTTCGCCCGATGACTAAAGTATTCTAGAGTATTCGTAGACTGTAGAATTCCTCTTCGTCATCCGTCCTTAAAAGGACGTTAAGTGGGCGTGTCTGCGTTCTGTTGTGGTTTGCAGTATAACTGTTATATTTGCGCCTTTCGGCCCAACACATCCGACTTCAGCACGACATTTTTGAGTACCGGGTTGTCTTCCCTCTTCGATCCCGGCTCGCTTGGCCAGACTAGAGGTTAGTCTGTTACTGGAAGCACCACGGAGAGGTGGAGCAGGGTTTGGATGGTTCTGGTTCACCGATCCTGGCGCAAGCCATCAGCTGTGGGTCACTGACAACTTCCAGCTCTGGTGCTAGAAGACACGCCTTCTCCTCCATTATATGATATTATCATGATAATAATTACTATACTCATCAACATCATCATCATCTTCACAACACTATCACCACCATTACCATCACCATAACTAACAACACTATCACCACCATTACCATCACCATAACCAACAACACTATCACCACCATTACCATTACCATTACCATCACCATAACCAACAACACTATCACCACCATTACCATCACCTTCACCTTATCCAACAACACTATCACCACCATTACCATTACCATCGCCTTCACCATAACCAACAACACTATCACCACCATTACCATCACCATAACTAACAACACTATCATCACCATTACCATCACCATAACTAACAACACTATCACCACCATTACCATCACCATAACCAACAACACTATCACTACCATTACCATTACCATAACCAACAACACTATCACCACCATTACCATCCCCTTCACCTTAACCAACAACACTATCACCACCATTACCATTAACATCCCCTTCACCATAACCAACAACACTATCACCACTATTACCATTACCATCACCATAACCAACAACACTATCACCACTATTACCATTACCATCACCATAACCAACAACACTATCACCACCATTACCGTCACCATAACCAACAACACTATCACCACTATTACCATTACCATCACCATAACCAACAACTATCACCACTATTACCATTACCATCACCATAACCAACAACACTATCACCACTATAACCATTACCATCACCATAACCAACAACACTATCACCACTATTACCATTACCATCACCATAACCAACAACTATCACCACTGTTACCATTACCATCACCATCACCATAAACAACAACACTATCACCACTATTACCATTACCATCACCATAACCAACAACACTATCACCACTATTACCATTACCATCACCATAACCAACAACACTATCACCACTATTACCATTACCATCACCATAACCAACAACACTATCACCACCATTACCATTACCATCGCCTTCACCATAACCAACAACACCATCACCACCATTACCATTACCATCGCCTTCACCATAACCAACAACACTATCACCACCATTACCATTACCATCGCCTTCACCATAACCAACAACACTATCACCACCATTACCATCGCCTTCACCATAACCAACAACACTATCACCACCATTACCATCACCATAACCAATAACACTATCACCACTATTACCATCACCATAACTAACAACACTATCACCACCATTACCATTACCATCGCCTTCACCATTAACCAACAACACTATCACCACTATTACCATTACCATCACCATAACCAACAACACTATCACCACCATTACCATTACCATTGCCTTCACCATAACCAACAACACTATCACCACCATTACCATTACCATCGCCTTCACCATAACCAACAACACTATCACCACCATTACCATTACCATCGCCTTCACCATAACCAACAACACTATCACCACCATTACCATCGCCTTCACCATAACCAACAACACTATCACCACCATTACCATCACCATAACCAACAACACTATCACCACCATAATTTTCATCTCCACCATCAAGCGGAACTGGTTGTTCTCGAGGCAAGACGCCGGCCTGGAGACAGAGAGGCAGTGGGTTCAGATCCCGGCTGAAACAGTTGGGATTTTGATTTATGACCACTTCTGGTCTCAGCAGCGAGGCCTGGTTTACTCATGCACGGAAAAAAACATGAGCACCTCTGTAAACGAAGTTATCTGCCTGTGCGGCGAGGGACCCTTGTGCACACGGCTGCCAGGAAAAAATGGCGTAACACGCAAAATTCAGTTCCTAGTCTCTTGGGACTTCGTCAGAGGTTAAAGCTGGCGAACGCACAAAATAAAAATAACAAATTCTTCACCATCATCATCATTATCATCTTCACTATCATTATCATCGTTATTCCAGTACCATCTACCACCACACTGGACCAACAATTTGCCTTCCCATAACAAACTGTCCTAATCAATCTTCTCAATAACTTGTACACTGCGAACGTTAACTTCAGCTTTTATAACTTCATAATTGTTCGTAACTTCATTACATCCCTAGTGCACATTCGTAACTTCGTTACAGCCCTAGTGCACATTCGTAACTTCGTTACAGCCCTAGTGCACATTCGTAACTTCATTACAGCCCTAGTGCACATTCATAACTTCATCTCATTCGTCCTAACAAAACTAACAATCCATTTCTCAACAGCGACAGTGATCTTGTTGTGGTCAAATCGTTCGATGAGAAACTGCGAGCAAAGAACTCAACTGTAAATGCATCGATCATCATCCACGATCACCAAAACGGTACCCAAGTGAGTTTACTTGATTGATTGATTATCGATTAGAAGTGTTTTAATGATTTATTTATCGATTAGCATTGTTTTAATGATTGCGGTATCGATTAATAATGTTTAATGATTGATTTATTGATTAGCAATGTTTCGTTGATGGATTTATCGATTAACAAAGATTAAATGTTTCCGGTTGTATCCAAAATGGAGGATATATTTTTCTCCCGCTTGGTATAGTATTGTTGATCAGAGGATTAACAAGCCACTATCGTAAAAACGATTTTGCTAATGAAACGTAGACCTGATACAGAATGTGTAAATTAGCAGTAGATAGTAGTGATAGTATTTTCGGCTTTAAAGCAACAACAAAAATATGATTCTGGAATGTGCGAACAATGGCCGCGCCGACGAAACAAATTAGAATTAGAATGGCTAAAGCAGCAATGTCTTTCAGAAGCCTTGAAAAATTGTGGAAATCAAAACTCATCAGCACAAACACAAAACTTAGGCTATTCAAATCAAATGTATCATCGACCCTTACGTATGCGTGTGTGAGCTGGAAAACAACAAGAGATATAGAAAGAAAGTTGAGCGCATTAAAAAATAAATGTCTAAGGAAAATACTTGGTATAGCGTGGAACGAATTCAAAACAAACGAGGAAATTAGAGAAATCGCCAATCAACCACTAATATCTTCAGTAATAAAGAAAGGACGATGGTCATATTTTGGACATGTGATGAGAAGAGATAATAACCGAATAACAAAGCAAGTCCTCATGTAGGAAACAACAGGTAAGAGAAAAAGAGGCCGACACAGAGAGTCACTGAGAAGAACATTGATGAGAGAGGCAAGAGCAGCAGGAATTAGCTCCCACAATGAGATACAGCTGCTTGCACAGAACAGAGACAAATGGCGAGATTTGATCAAATATCTTTAGAAGGATTGAAAACTGCTAGAACAAAAATTCAGATAAGAAAGAATATCTGGGTTTATGAACCTATGGGCCAGCTATGGCTCGAAAGATCAATATAACATTTTAGTGATTGATTTATCGATTAACACAATTTTAATGATTGATTTATAGATTAACACAATTTTAATGATTGATTTATCGATTAACACAATTTTAATGATTGATTTATCGATTAACACAATTTTAATGATTGATTTATTGATTAACACGATTTTAATGATTGATTTATCAGTTAGCAAAGTTTTTATAGTTTCTGTGGCTGAGTGGTTAGTGTCCTCGCTTCCTGACCAGTAGGATCCGGGTTCGATCCCCAGCAGTGGCGAGTTTTTTTTCGGACTAACAAGGGCCCTCACCGCACAGGCAGATAACTCCGACTTCGGAGGTACTCGTAGTCTTTCCGTCGATGAGTAATTGACGTTTCAAGCCGGGCATCGCTGCTGAGACCAGGGGTGCATGCCGCAGAGAGAAATCATAAATAAAAATCCCAGCCGGTGCAGCCGGGATTTGAACCCACAACCCCTCTGTCACGAGGCCGGCGTCTTGCCTCGAGACCAGCCAGTTCTCCCCTCCAAATTAAATGACATGTCAATCAACGCAAAGAAACATCTTACACAAAGTATATTTATACTCAACTTATGTTACATCTTTCATGTGAGTAGTATACAAGGGTCCAACTGGTTAGTATTTGACCCGTAAATTAACAAAGATATATAGTAGGCGCGCGGCGCGCCTAATGTACATGAGAGACAGGGGGAGTTAACCGTGACCTCTAGTCCCAGTGACCCCGGAAGTGCGCTGTTTATGTCTGGTGTGTGCTGACTTTGGAGTTCTTGATATACTTGAGCGATAGTGATAGGTTAGTAGATTATACAACATCATTGAAAAACAATCAATATAAAACAAAAGACAAAAGATATATTTTATTCTTTTATTTTCTCAATAGGCGCATAACATACAGTGGATATTATATAACATTACAAACATATTCAGTACAGTGAGTCAATATATAGTACATGGATAACATTTATTTATAGATAGGTAGTTGGGTGTCTGCTTAGCTATGTGGCATCGATGAATCATAAGGGGTGAAACTGTTAGAGATAGCTGGGTAGTCTTAAGTGGTAGTGTAAAGAGTTAAATATCTAGAGGCGTTGTCGAGACGTTATCAGCAGCTACCTTTCTTTTTATATAGAAATAGGAAAGAGCATTTCTTGTTTGACTGTAGGAAAATATGGAATTATTCAAGACTTTGAAACCTACATTTTTCCCACCCTTAGCCTTTTGCGTGGCGAGAACCTCTAAAAACATATCTTTATCTAATTTGTTGTGTTGCTTGCTTAGCCCTTTACAACTGATTTTATCGTAACCCCCACTACAATGGTACGTCTTACTACATAAGCTAACAAGAGCTGTCCCTTCGTACTCTAGTTTAAAAAGCCCGGGCGTTCGTTTGGTGTATGCTTTAACACCCTTACAGGTTATACAATCTGTCTTGCTAGTATGTTCATCACAAAACTCGGCAGGAAACCAGTCTTTATATACACTATTAAACTCATCCCGCAGACCTGACTTAACTATATCCTCTAGCTTAGGTGCACTTAAAGCCAGGTATAAACTATCAGTATCTGTTTCACATAACTGAAAGTTGGACCTATCTACAAACTTATCTAAGAACTCGAAATAAAAATCTAACATACGAAGTTTTGCATATTGATAGACGAAGAAACCGATTTGTAGGGGCAAGTCCCAAACAGTTTTCTTTTTCTCCATCTCAATTTCAAAAAGAGCCTCCCCTATTTCAGTCATCTTTTTAAACCGGGAACTATTAATCATTTTCGATATCTCATCCCCCTGAACGTACGAGACAGCGCTATGATTGGCCTTATTGGTTAGAGTCTTCCCGTAGGCTGAGTTTCCTAAGAGCTTCATCGTATCGCTTACTATAGATTGACTTTCATCTAGATCACCAGCCCGCCTAGCGTCAGAAACCATTTCGCCAAACTTTTTAAAACAACTAGACGGTTGATATTCTATAACTTGATAGATTTTTGTTACCGCCAATCCGTGGTCTAAATACCATTTTAACAGTGGTGTTGCCAACAACATTTTTTCCCCAACATAACTACCGATTAGGGTGCGACGAGGGGTTGACAACAAGTTATGTTTGAGGGCATATTCACCCATAAAAGGTCCAATATCATCACGCGTGACATCAATATTTTTGAAAATTGGAGTCATCTCACTGAAATGTTCCTTCAGACGGTCGGGGACGTGTAGATCACATTCCACTAAACCAAAACATGTCCCATCTGAAACAGAAGCCAGAATCTGTTTATCACGGAGGGGGAGCCCTTCTTTAGAGTAAGAGGGTCTAGCTCTAGGGATGGCTTTAGAAAGGAAAGCCCTAATGGTTGGGTCAGACTTTGTCAGAGCCTGCCACTCACATTCCCACATAACTTCTACTGGGACTTTTACCTCCTCAGTTAGGTAGGTGTGTATCTCACATGTTTTTTCAAACAGATCGAACAAGGGCTTATTATTAACAGGGTTTCTATCTTTATCTTTGGTGAGGGGACAGTCTTTGTGACCATGGTACAGACAACCATGAAAATTGTAGCCTCTTCTATTGGATTTATCCCACCCATCCACAGGGATATTTCTAGCACCTAACCGAAACTCCCTTCCATTAAACTGAGTTTTCAACTCCACCCCTTTTTGGTAGGCGACCCACGTTAACCACTCTCGACTTTGTTGGACATAATAGTTATCTTTTTCGACCCTAAACCCGGTCTCCATTCTTCTAATAATTGGGTAATCTGTTGGCATTGGGTTCATCAGAGCCCAAAGATACAACGCGTTGGCATCGTAACCTTGGATGGATTTGACTACCTTTCCACCCCTAATAAGCGTTTTGCCTACCTCGTGATACCTATGGAAAATTATAGAGGGCCCCCCGACGATATTATCTCTAATCATTTTGTGTAGACTCGCCTGTTTGCTCGAACATAAACTAAACATTACACCCCTATCAATGGTCTTAAAAAGATACTTTAAACAAACACCCGGAACCGAAATAGCGTCTTTAAAACAGTCTACACCCCGCTCCCCATAAAAGCGAACCTGCTGCTCCAAGGCTTCTAAAAAGGGGACTACATCTTTGTTGTTATACCACACCAAAAAGTCCCTAAGTGTGGTCATGTTATTGGCCTGCCAGACCTTTTTACACAGAGCGTACTCCTCCTTGGAAATATTGGAATTTTTTAACGACGAATAAAACGCTTCGTGTGGGGGTAGTTCTGCCTCCTCCAACTTTTGGGGGTCGTCTATATATTCATAACAAAAGTAACCCTTTGTTTCACTAATCTTATAAGCCGCCAGATATTTACTATAGCTAAACCCGGGGGCTAGATAGTTTACTATATCTAAGAATTTTAGATTCGGCGTTGCAATACACATAAAGTTATTGTTTCTTTTAACTATAAACTTGAACGGTCTTTCTACTTTGTAGTCTACTTCCATTTTATCTTCCTCTTCTTCGATAACATCGGCGTCTTCTTCTTCTTCTTCTTCTTCTTCTTCTTCACCCACTTGGGCAGTGACATCCATGAAGTGCTTTATTAAATAAGGTTTAATGACGTTGACGTCATATTTCCCCGAGTTAAAACCTATCACTGGAAGCTCTTTTAAATACTCATCAAACTTAGCTATTAGCTTGTCTTTATTCAGTTCATGGAGTTGAGTAAAAATACTTTCAAACCGATCTCGCAACAACGAGTATGCCTTAGCAGCTATACCAGTGAGATAATCAACCATCTGACTAACTAAAACCTGTGGGTCACCCTTGGTTATGAAGCATATTGGTCCCTCCCACCCAGGGACATTTGACGCTACAGAGCAGGAGAGGGGGGCGTGTTTAGCTACAAAGGTAGTCGACTTCGTCTCTTGGGGAACATTCCGACTATCAAAGTAACATTCATAATCGAATGTCGCCCTGAATGGGTAAATAAAACACTCTGGAGTACTGATCCCTTCAGCGCTGATCGCGTCCCATACACTTTCAGGTGAAGAATAAACACCACCTTTATATGTCTCTACAGCCATATCCCCATTGCAAGTTTTTTCATGCCTATCCATACGCCCAAACTTTTTCCACAATTTCCCACATTTTCCACAAGAAAAGCTTTTACTAGCCCTAGAAAGATCGTTTATATAAAAGAAGTGGTTTTTGTAAAGTAAAAGACGGATAGTTTCATTATAACTACTACCACTTCTCAGGACAATACGCAAGGCTTGCTCAGAGTCAAACTCAAAAATATCTATGTTTACTGAAAAACAACTTTCTAAGAGAGACATTTCGGCAAGAGTTACACCCAGAAAGTTACTTAACTTTAGAGACGGGTTAAACTGTTTGAAAAGTAGTCTCGAAACCTTCCTAACATCAGTATTTGAAGGTCCTCGATGGACAGCTAGACAACGGAAGAAGCAGAGATTATCATTGTAGATTTTAGAATTAGAATCGGTTTGAAGGATATTAATGCCGTAGTTGGATGTAATATAGGGTGGGATATCTACCAGACACCCTATAGGATAATCTTGAAGTTTATAAATATAAACACTCGTACTGACTAATGATTCTAAGGTATATTTGGTTGTCTCCCTGTTTTTATTTGCATACCCTAATATATCACTTTCATTTAATCTATCAACAAATGTTTCAAAATCATTTCTGTTGTTAACTAACAGGGGTTTGTCTAACCCTGTCGCGTTATTCGAGCTGGCGTGAAAGTAACGCAGCCCCTGTGTCTCTCTATGTCTTAAGACTAGATGATGACTATAATTCACCTTGAAACGCTTTTTCTGGGCTTGGAAGATTGGGTTTACAAGGGTCTTCCAATCTATAGGAGTATCAGGCTGATGAAATATAGTGTACGTGTCCATGTATTTGTTCCGACGTTCATGTGTTCTAATAGCTAACCAGTTGTTCTTATATATCTTCTTAATATCGTGGGGTAACTTATTTAAAGAGTCTATTTCATTAATAAGTCTTGGTCTCTTTGAGAGCTCTTGAGTCGAACTCTTTACTGTCCGCTTGCGTGAGGTTGTCGATACAAGTGGGCATGGTAGTGTTGATGATGGTGGTGAGTTGTCCATGGCTATGTCATGGCTAGCAAGATGTACTCGCAGATGGCTTGCTCCAGTAAAGCTTTGTTGACAGATATGGCAGATATACTGGGTAACACAGGGCTCTTTTGAAGGTACATGATCTGTTGACACTGGAGTTGGTGATGCAGGAACCACTGATACAAGAGATACAGGATGCTCTGTCTTGATATGTCTGGCAAGATTGTCAGCTCTATTATATACTCGTTCACAAACATCACATTTGTATTCCTGACGCCCATGTACACTAGCAACGTGTCGTTTTAGGTCCCGGCTCCGGGTGAAAGTTTTGGAGCAGAGATGACAAATGTTAGACATCTGTAGAAAAGAAATTGAAACATTACAACTAAAGAGTAAAGAACAGTAAACATTACAAGAAAAGTAAACAACAAGATACACAAACTATCGAAATTAGGTTACAAAAGTAACACGTGGATGCTAAAAAACCAACTTATCGAAAATAGGTTACTAAAATAACACGTGGATACTAAACAACCATCTTATCGAAAACAGGTTACTAAAGTAACATACTATAATGTTAAAGAACTAAGATAACACTTACTTTTTATGTGTTTGAAGGCACGAGACACATCCGGCGGCAACAACTGTAAGCGAAAGTCTGATTAGAAGCTTCACAGTCGCGTTATATATACGCCAGAAACACCGGAAGTGTTACTAAAAATAGAACTGACCGCTGATGCAATACCGGAAGTGTTACTAAAAATAGCTTTTGACCGCTGACGTGATGCCCGTGGAGTTTCTAAAAATAGATTTTGACCTATGATGCAATACCAGGCGACTTTATAGGAGTTTTTCCCCTTGACCCTTTATGAAGGGACGCCCATGAAACTGTTAGGAATAGTAAATTTACACGCTAGGGTTACTCCAAACTTTATATTAAGCATCCCCATAGCAAAAATTTACATAAAAACAACTTTTGAAATTACTACCCCTGTACCCATTTTTGGCGGTTACGCCCATGAAACTGTTAAAAATAGTACATTTAACAGCTAGACATAACCCAATCTTTATATTAACCATCTCCGTATCAAGATTTTACATAAAAACAACTTTTGAAATTACTACCCCTGTACCCATTTTTGGCGGTTACGCCCATGAAACTGTTAAAAATAGTCAATTTAACATATAGACATACCCCAAACTTTATATTAAGCATCCCCGTATCAAGAATTTACATAAAAACAACTTTTGAAATTACTACCTCAGTACCCATTTTTGGCGGTTACGCCCATGAAACTGTTAAAAAATAGTCAATTTAACATCTAGACATACCCCAAACTTTATATTAAGCATCCCCATATCAAGAATTTACATAAAAACAAAGTTTGAAATTACTACCCCTGTACCCATTTTTGGCGGTTACGCCTATGAAACTGTTAAAAATAGTCAATTTAACATCTAGACATACCCCAAACTTTATATTAAGCATCCCCGTATCAAGAATTTACATAAAAATCACTTTTGAAATTACTACCCCTGTACCCATTTTTGGCGGTTACGCCCATGAAATCGATAAAAATTGAAATTTAACATATAGACATACCCCAAACTTTATATTAAGCATCCCCATATCAAGAATTTACATAAAAACAAAGTTTGAAATTACTACCCCTGTACCCATTTTTGGCGGTTACGCCTATGAAACTGTTAAAAATAGTCAATTTAACCTCTAGACATACCCCAAACTTTATATTAACCATCCCCATATCAAGAATTTACATAAAAACAAAGTTTGAAATTACTACCCCTGTACCCATTTTTGGCGGTTACGCCTATGAAACTGTTAAAAATAGTCAATTTAACATCTAGACATACCCCAAACTTTATATTAAGCATCCCCATATCAAGAATTTACATAAAAACAAAGTTTGAAATTACTACTCCTGTACCCATTTTTGGCGGTTACGCCTATGAAACTATTAAAAATAGTCAATTTAACATCTAGACATACCCCAAACTTTATATTAAGCATCTCCGTATCAAGAATTTACATAAAAACAACTTTTGAAATTACTACACCTGTACCCATTTTTGGCGGTAACGCCCATGAAATCGATAAAAAATTGAAATTTAACCTATTGGTGTACCTCAAACATAATATTTGACACGCCCATGTATCAAATTTGCCTGAAAAATCAATCAAAAATTAGTAGTATATATCTAGTGAAAGGACCCCCAAAAGTTCTTCCAGCCGCACATAATTCCTTATATAAATAGTCTACCCGTACATGGAAGCACATTTTTTGGTGCGGTTTTTCCTTATATGAGAGTCTTCCCGGTCAATCACTAGAAATATACTACTAATTTTTGATTGATTTTTCAGGCAAATTTGATACATGGGCGTGTCAAATATTATGTTTGAGGTATACCAATAGGTTAAATTTCAATTTTTTATCGATTTTATGGGCGTTACCGCCAAAAATGGGTACAGGGGTAGTAATTTCAAAAGTTGTTTTTATGTAAATTCTTGATACGGAGATGCTTAATATAAAGTTTGGGGTATGTCTAGATGTTAAATTGACTATTTTTAACAGTTTCATAGGCGTAACCGCCAAAAATGGGTACAGGGGTAGTAATTTCAAACTTTGTTTTTATGTAAATTCTTGATATGGGGATGCTTAATATAAAGTTTGGGGTATGTCTATATGTTAAATTTCAATTTTTTTATCGATTTCATGGGCGTAACCGCCAAAAATGGGTACAGGGGTAGTAATTTCAAAAGTGATTTTTATGTAAATTCTTGATACGGGGATGCTTAATATAAAGTTTGGGGTATGTCTAGATGTTAAATTGACTATTTTTAACAGTTTCATAGGCGTAACCGCCAAAAATGGGTACAGGGGTAGTAATTTCAAACTTTGTTTTTATGTAAATTCTTGATATGGGGATGCTTAATATAAAGTTTGGGGTATGTCTAGATGTTAAATTGACTATTTTTTAACAGTTTCATGGGCGTAACCGCCAAAAATGGGTACTGAGGTAGTAATTTCAAAAGTTGTTTTTATGTAAATTCTTGATACGGGGATGCTTAATATAAAGTTTGGGGTATGTCTATATGTTAAATTGACTATTTTTAACAGTTTCATGGGCGTAACCGCCAAAAATGGGTACAGGGGTAGTAATTTCAAAAGTTGTTTTTATGTAAAATCTTGATACGGAGATGGTTAATATAAAGATTGGGTTATGTCTAGCTGTTAAATGTACTATTTTTAACAGTTTCATGGGCGTAGCCGCCAAAAATGGGTACAGGGGTAGTAATTTCAAAAGTTGTTTTTATGTAAATTTTTGCTATGGGGATGCTTAATATAAAGTTTGGAGTAACCCTAGCGTGTAAATTTACTATTCCTAACAGTTTCATGGGCGTCCCTTCATAAAGGGTCAAGGGGAAAAACTCCTATAAAGTCGCCTGGTATTGCATCATAGGTCAAAATCTATTTTTAGAAACTCCACGGGCATCACGTCAGCGGTCAAAAGCTATTTTTAGTAACACTTCCGGTATTGCATCAGCGGTCAGTTCTATTTTTAGTAACACTTCCGGTGTTTCTGGCGTATATATAACGCGACTGTGAAGCTTCTAATCAGACTTTCGCTTACAGTTGTTGCCGCCGGATGTGTCTCGTGCCTTCAAACACATAAAAAGTAAGTGTTATCTTAGTTCTTTAACATTATAGTATGTTACTTTAGTAACCTGTTTTCGATAAGATGGTTGTTTAGTATCCACGTGTTATTTTAGTAACCTATTTTCGATAAGTTGGTTTTTTAGCATCCACGTGTTACTTTTGTAACCTAATTTCGATAGTTTGTGTATCTTGTTGTTTACTTTTCTTGTAATGTTTACTGTTCTTTACTCTTTAGTTGTAATGTTTCAATTTCTTTTCTACAGATGTCTAACATTTGTCATCTCTGCTCCAAAACTTTCACCCGGAGCCGGGACCTAAAACGACACGTTGCTAGTGTACATGGGCGTCAGGAATACAAATGTGATGTTTGTGAACGAGTATATAATAGAGCTGACAATCTTGCCAGACATATCAAGACAGAGCATCCTGTATCTCTTGTATCAGTGGTTCCTGCATCACCAACTCCAGTGTCAACAGATCATGTACCTTCAAAAGAGCCCTGTGTTACCCAGTATATCTGCCATATCTGTCAACAAAGCTTTACTGGAGCAAGCCATCTGCGAGTACATCTTGCTAGCCATGACATAGCCATGGACAACTCACCACCATCATCAACACTACCATGCCCACTTGTATCGACAACCTCACGCAAGCGGACAGTAAAGAGTTCGACTCAAGAGCTCTCAAAGAGACCAAGACTTATTAATGAAATAGACTCTTTAAATAAGTTACCCCACGATATTAAGAAGATATATAAGAACAACTGGTTAGCTATTAGAACACATGAACGTCGGAACAAATACATGGACACGTACACTATATTTCATCAGCCTGATACTCCTATAGATTGGAAGACCCTTGTAAACCCAATCTTCCAAGCCCAGAAAAAGCGTTTCAAGGTGAATTATAGTCATCATCTAGTCTTAAGACATAGAGAGACACAGGGGCTGCGTTACTTTCACGCCAGCTCGAATAACGCGACAGGGTTAGACAAACCCCTGTTAGTTAACAACAGAAATGATTTTGAAACATTTGTTGATAGATTAAATGAAAGTGATATATTAGGGTATGCAAATAAAAACAGGGAGACAACCAAATATACCTTAGAATCATTAGTCAGTACGAGTGTTTATATTTATAAACTTCAAGATTATCCTATAGGGTGTCTGGTAGATATCCCACCCTATATTACATCCAACTACGGCATTAATATCCTTCAAACCGATTCTAATTCTAAAATCTACAATGATAATCTCTGCTTCTTCCGTTGTCTAGCTGTCCATCGAGGACCTTCAAATACTGATGTTAGGAAGGTTTCGAGACTACTTTTCAAACAGTTTAACCCGTCTCTAAAGTTAAGTAACTTTCTGGGTGTAACTCTTGCCGAAATGTCTCTCTTAGAAAGTTGTTTTTCAGTAAACATAGATATTTTTGAGTTTGACTCTGAGCAAGCCTTGCGTATTGTCCTGAGAAGTGGTAGTAGTTATAATGAAACTATCCGTCTTTTACTTTACAAAAACCACTTCTTTTATATAAACGATCTTTCTAGGGCTAGTAAAAGCTTTTCTTGTGGAAAATGTGGGAAATTGTGGAAAAAGTTTGGGCGTATGGATAGGCATGAAAAAACTTGCAATGGGGATATGGCTGTAGAGACATATAAAGGTGGTGTTTATTCTTCACCTGAAAGTGTATGGGACGCGATCAGCGCTGAAGGGATCAGTACTCCAGAGTGTTTTATTTACCCATTCAGGGCGACATTCGATTATGAATGTTACTTTGATAGTCGGAATGTTCCCCAAGAGACGAAGTCGACTACCTTTGTAGCTAAACACGCCCCCCTCTCCTGCTCTGTAGCGTCAAATGTCCCTGGGTGGGAGGGACCAATATGCTTCATAACCAAGGGTGACCCACAGGTTTTAGTTAGTCAGATGGTTGATTATCTCACTGGTATAGCTGCTAAGGCATACTCGTTGTTGCGAGATCGGTTTGAAAGTATTTTTACTCAACTCCATGAACTGAATAAAGACAAGCTAATAGCTAAGTTTGATGAGTATTTAAAAGAGCTTCCAGTGATAGGTTTTAACTCGGGGAAATATGACGTCAACGTCATTAAACCTTATTTAATAAAGCACTTCATGGATGTCACTGCCCAAGTGGGTGAAGAAGAAGAAGAAGAAGAAGAAGAAGAAGAAGACGCCGATGTTATCGAAGAAGAGGAAGATAAAATGGAAGTAGACTACAAAGTAGAAAGACCGTTCAAGTTTATAGTTAAAAGAAACAATAACTTTATGTGTATTGCAACGCCGAATCTAAAATTCTTAGATATAGTAAACTATCTAGCCCCCGGGTTTAGCTATAGTAAATATCTGGCGGCTTATAAGATTAGTGAAACAAAGGGTTACTTTTGTTATGAATATATAGACGACCCCCAAAAGTTGGAGGAGGCAGAACTACCCCCACACGAAGCGTTTTATTCGTCGTTAAAAAATTCCAATATTTCCAAGGAGGAGTACGCTCTGTGTAAAAAGGTCTGGCAGGCCAATAACATGACCACACTTAGGGACTTTTTGGTGTGGTATAACAACAAAGATGTAGTCCCCTTTTTAGAAGCCTTGGAGCAGCAGGTTCGCTTTTATGGGGAGCGGGGTGTAGACTGTTTTAAAGACGCTATTTCGGTTCCGGGTGTTTGTTTAAAGTATCTTTTTAAGACCATTGATAGGGGTGTAATGTTTAGTTTATGTTCGAGCAAACAGGCGAGTCTACACAAAATGATTAGAGATAATATCGTCGGGGGGCCCTCTATAATTTTCCATAGGTATCACGAGGTAGGCAAAACGCTTATTAGGGGTGGAAAGGTAGTCAAATCCATCCAAGGTTACGATGCCAACGCGTTGTATCTTTGGGCTCTGATGAACCCAATGCCAACAGATTACCCAATTATTAGAAGAATGGAGACCGGGTTTAGGGTCGAAAAAGATTATTATGTCCAACAAAGTCGAGAGTGGTTAACGTGGGTCGCCTACCAAAAAGGGGTGGAGTTGAAAACTCAGTTTAATGGAAGGGAGTTTCGGTTAGGTGCTAGAAATATCCCTGTGGATGGGTGGGATAAATCCAATAGAAGAGGCTACAATTTTCATGGTTGTCTGTACCATGGTCACAAAGACTGTCCCCTCACCAAAGATAAAGATAGAAACCCTGTTAATAATAAGCCCTTGTTCGATCTGTTTGAAAAAACATGTGAGATACACACCTACCTAACTGAGGAGGTAAAAGTCCCAGTAGAAGTTATGTGGGAATGTGAGTGGCAGGCTCTGAAAAAGTCTGACCCAACCATTAGGGCTTTCCTTTCTAAAGCCATCCCTAGAGCTAGACCCTCTTACTCTAAAGAAGGGCTCCCCCTCCGTGATAAACAGATTCTGGCTTCTGTTTCAGATGGGACATGTTTTGGTTTAGTGGAATGTGATCTACACGTCCCCGACCGTCTGAAGGAACATTTCAGTGAGATGACTCCAATTTTCAAAAATATTGATGTCACGCGTGATGATATTGGACCTTTTATGGGTGAATATGCCCTCAAACATAACTTGTTGTCAACCCCTCGTCGCACCCTAATCGGTAGTTATGTTGGGGAAAAAATGTTGTTGGCAACACCACTGTTAAAATGGTATTTAGACCACGGATTGGCGGTAACAAAAATCTATCAAGTTATAGAATATCAACCGTCTAGTTGTTTTAAAAAGTTTGGCGAAATGGTTTCTGACGCCGGCGGGCTGGTGATCTAGATGAAAGTCAATCTATAGTAAGCGATACGATGAAGCTCTTAGGAAACTCAGCCTACGGGAAGACTCTAACCAATAAGGCCAATCATAGCGCTGTCTCGTACGTTCAGGGGGATGAGATATCGAAAATGATTAATAGTTCCCGGTTTAAAAAGATGACAGAAATAGGGGAGGCTCTTTTTGAAATTGAGATGGAGAAAAAGAAAACTGTTTGGGACTTGCACCTACAAATCGGTTTCTTCGTCTATCAATATGCAAAACTTCGTATGTTAGATTTTTATTTCGAGTTCTTAGATAAGTTTGTAGATAGGTCCAACTTTCAGTTATGTGAAACAGATACTGATAGTTTATACCTGGCTTTAAGTGCACCTAAGCTAGAGGATATAGTTAAGTCAGGTCTGCGGGATGAGTTTAATAGTGTATATAAAGACTGGTTTCCTGCCGAGTTTTGTGATGAACATACTAGCAAGACAGATTGTATAACCTGTAAGGGTGTTAAAGCATACACCAAACGAACGCCCGGGCTTTTTAAACTAGAGTACGAAGGGACAGCTCTTGTTAGCTTATGTAGTAAGACGTACCATTGTAGTGGGGGTTACGATAAAATCAGTTGTAAAGGGCTAAGCAAGCAACACAACAAATTAGATAAAGATATGTTTTTAGAGGTTCTCGCCACGCAAAAGGCTAAGGGTGGGAAAAATGTAGGTTTCAAAGTCTTGAATAATTCCATATTTTCCTACAGTCAAACAAGAAATGCTCTTTCCTATTTCTATATAAAAAGAAAGGTAGCTGCTGATAACGTCTCGACAACGCCTCTAGATATTTAACTCTTTACACTACCACTTAAGACTACCCAGCTATCTCTAACAGTTTCACCCCTTATGATTCATCGATGCCACATAGCTAAGCAGACACCCAACTACCTATCTATAAATAAATGTTATCCATGTACTATATATTGACTCACTGTACTGAATATGTTTGTAATGTTATATAATATCCACTGTATGTTATGCGCCTATTGAGAAAATAAAAGAATAAAATATATCTTTTGTCTTTTGTTTTATATTGATTGTTTTTTCAATGATGTTGTATAATCTACTAACCTATCACTATCGCTCAAGTATATCAAGAACTCCAAAGTCAGCACACACCAGACATAAACAGCGCACTTCCGGGGTCACTGGGACTAGAGGTCACGGTTAACTCCCCCTGTCTCTCATGTACATTAGGCGCGCCGCGCGCCTACTATATATCTTTGTTAATTTACGGGTCAAATACTAACCAGTTGGACCCTTGTATACTACTCATGTGCATATCCTTTGTAAGATAATGAACATCGAACGGCAGAGCCAAGTAGCCAACTCAAGAGCGAGCCAAACTCCCATCCATCATGGCAACACTTAGCTCTTTTCGTACATTTGCTCGCACAGTGCGTCACTCTCAATTTGATTAGCCTATCAAACCATATTCTTTTTATGTCTTGTTTCATCTTGGTTTTGGTGAAATCTAATGCCTTGTTTAAATATCTAAAAATTCATATATAATATGTTGAGTGTTGGATAAATATAAACATTAGATTCATATTTAAAACCAGGAACAATTTTGTCTCTCGAAATCTCCACCGCAGAATGGATAAAAACCTTCCGTACTGAAAGAGATAAGAGTCAGAGACTAAGGTGGCTGGGTCGTGTTAGAAGAATGGCAAACAATCGTATTCAAAATAAATATTACATGTCGGCGAACTTAAGGACGGAAAGAGACCAAAGGACAGACCAGTGCTGAGATGTATGGATGTTTGCAGGGCTTCCTCGAGGGGATTCTCTATCAGTGAAAGAAACGAGAAATCTATTTAGATTAATGTCCTTTTTGAACAATATTTGTGATAGTTTTCCTATGATTTGACAAGAACTTTTGCAATTTGAGTCTATTTCTTCTGTTTGTAAATTGTTTTTTGCCTCTAGACTTCCTAGATATTTAAATACATGACAAATTCATTCCATTGTTTTATTTTGTCTGTCGTCTATCGTTATATTAATGTTCTATTTATTTGTTTGCCATACTCATGTCGTTAATTGCATTACTTTAACATGAAATCGATTATATTGACTGATTTAGTTAAACTATCTTGTCTGTTTGTTTCCATTCAACAGAACCTGATTATAGCACCAGCAGTACCACATTATGCCTGTTGCATAGTTAGTGACCCACAAACCATCAGCCAAATCAATGAAAACGTGGCGAAAATAAACGTAAGTAGAAAACCTACAAATAGATGTAAAATGTTAAAGGAATAGACCTGGAGACAGTTCAGAGATACAACTACCTTCGACTTACTATAACCAGTGATGGAAAATGTACAACTGAAATAAACAAAAGAATAGGAATGGCAAAAAGTAATTTTAATGTCATGAAGAATATACTAATATCAAAACAAATAACACCAGGGCTAAAAGTGAAAAATAAAAATGTTATATCTCACCATTCCTGTATGGTGGAGAAACAAGGACATTAGACAAGGAAACATAACACAAATTGAAGCCTTTGAAATGTGGTTTTATAGAAGAATATGTAGAATTGGATTGGAAAAAAGTAAACAAATGATGACGTCTTAAAACAACTAAACATGAAAAGAGAACTACTAAACACAATTCAAACAAGACAAATGAGATTTTTGGGCCATGTTAAAAGACACAACAGCCTGCCAAAAAGTAATCTTGGAAGGGAAAAAAAAACAAGGTAAAAGATGCAGATACAGACCAAGACTAACATGGACGAGTAACATCAAAAGATGGACAAGTCAGCCTATGACAACCTGCACCTTCAAAGCAAGAGACAGAACGGGATGCCGCTCTACAGTAGCCACCCGTTGATGCGGAGACGACACTCAATGATGATGATGTAAATAAGGTATCCCATGAATATCTGGCACAAATAATAAATGTAACTCTCACTCCGCTGCCTGGCTTTGGCTATTTCTGATTAAAAAAAAAACTTATGGAAAAGGCAGGGAAAACATCTGGAGAATATATTGTAATCGTTTAGAAATGTAGCAGATATATCAGGAAAACATTGTAAATAAAAGTAATTTGAATGAATCAAATAAGTATTGTGAACGGATTTGGTAAAGTATTGTGAAGAAATAAAACAAATATTGTAAAAACGTTTTGTAAAGGGATGTGAAGAAATAAACCAGCCATTGTAAAAACATTATGTAAAGGGATGTGAAGAAACAAACCAAACATTGTAAAGACGTTATGTAAAGTCTTATGAAGAAATAATTGTTAGTATGAACATATCGATTCGACTTCAGTAAGAACATGGGATTATGTGATCGGGTTGTTCTTGATGACCTCATGTCAGATTATAATTTTGCTGACGATCACGAAGAGAATAGAATGGAAATTAGAAAAGGAACGTCACGTAGTTAAAGCAGGTTTAAGACATGTCGGAAGACCAAATCTTTAACACGATAAATATCTTTGAGATATATATAGGAAATGCAACATAACATTGCATTCATGCTTCATAGATTGCACCCAGGCCTTTGATAAGTGTAGGGAATGCAATATTGAACCACATACATGCTTCATAGATTACAGAATGGTCTTTGACTGCGTACATAAAAAACTGTGGAACATCATGAAAGAAATGAGCTTCCCAACACACCTAATACAACTTATCGAACCACCAAAAACAATGAACATCAAGCAGCTATTAGAGTAGCGGGCGAAACATCAAATTGGTTTGAAGTAGAAAAGGGGTAAGACAGTGATGCTTGCTCTCTCCACACCTGTTTATCATCGATGGTGAGAACATCATGAGAGAAATATCAGAAACGGTGACAGATTTGAAAAGTTCAACCCTTTCACAACAAATGCATTATTACATAATTCCAGACAAAATATAACTAAAATAATAACTAAATAATAACTAAAACAATAACTAAAACAATAACTAAGACGATAACTAAAACAATAACTAAAATAATAACTAAAACGATAACTAAAACAATAACTAAAATAATAACTAAGACGATAACTAAAACAATAACTAAAATAATAACTAAAACAATAACTAAAACAATAACTAAAACAACAAATAAAACAATAACTAAGACGATAACTATAACAATAACTAAAACAATAACTAAAACAACAAATAAAACAATAAGTAAGACGATAACTAAAACAAGAACTAAAACAATAACTAAAACAACAAATATAACAATAACTAAAATAATAACTAAAACAAGAACTATAACAATAACTAAAACAATAACTAAAACAATAACTAAAACAATAACTATAATAATAACTAAAACGGTAACTAAAAAGATAACTAATACAATAACTAAAACAAAAACTATAACAATAACTAAAACAATAACTAAAACGATAACTAAAGCAATAAATCAAACAATAACTCAAACAAGAACTCAAACAATAACTAAAACAATAACTAAAATAATAACTAAAACAATAACTAAAACAATAACTAAAACAATAACTATAACAATAACTAAAACGGTAAATAAAACCGATAACTAAAATAATAACTAAAACAATAACTAAAACGATAACTAAAACAATAACAAAAACGATAATCTAAAACAATAACTAAAACAATAACTAAAACAATAACTAAAACAATAACTAAAACATTAACTAAGACGATAACTAAAACAATAACTAAAACAAAAACTATAAAAATAACTAAAACAATAACTAAAACAATAACTAAAACAATAACTAAAACGATAACTAAAACAATAACTATAACAATAACTAAAACAATAACTAAAACGATAACTAAAACAATAACTAAAACGATAACTAAAACAATAACTATAACAATAACTAAATCAATAACTATAACAATAACTAAAACAAAAACTATAACAATAATTAAAACAATAACTAAAACGATAACTATAACAATAACTAAAGCAATAACTAAAACAATAACTATAACAATAACTAAAACAATTACTAAAACAATAATTGAAACAATAACTAAAACGATAACTATAACAATAACTAAAACAATAATTAAAACAATAACTAAAACAATAACTAAAACAATAACTATAACAATAATTAAAACAATAACTAAAACAATAACTAAAACAATAACTAAAACAATAACTATAACAATAACTAAAACAATAACTATAACAATAACTAAAACAATAACTAAAACAATAACTAAAACAATAACTATAACAATAACTAAAACAATAACTAAAACAATAACTAAAACAATAACTAAAACAATAACTAAAACAATAACTATAACAATAATTAAAACAATAACTAAAACAATAACTAAAACAATAACTAAAACAATAACTAAAACAATAACTAAAACAATAACTATAACAATAATTAAAACAATAACTAAAACAATAACTAAAACAATGACTAAAACAATAACTAAAACAATAACTAAAACAATAACTAAAACAATAACTAAAACAATAACTAAAACAATAACTAAAACAATAACTAAAACAATAACTATAACAATAATTAAAACAATAACTAAAACAATAACTGAAACAATAAGTAAAACAATAAGTAAAACAATAACTATAACAATAATTAAAACAATAACTAAAACAATAACTAAAACAATAACTAAAACAATAACTAAAACAATAACTAAAACAATGACTAAAACAATAACTAAAACAATAACTAAAACAATAACTAAAACAATAACTAAAACAATAACTAAAACAATAACTAAAACAATGACTAAAACAATAACTAAAACAATAACTAAAACAATAACTAAAACAATAACTAAAACGATAATTAAAACGATAACTAAAACAATAACTAAAACGATAACTAAAACAATAACTAAAACAATAACTAAAACAATAACTAAAACAATAACTAAAACAATAACTAAAACAATAACTAAAACAATAACTAAAACGATAATTAAAACGATAACTAAAACAATAACTAAAACGATAACTAAAACAATAACTAAAACAATAACTAAAACAATAACTAAAACAATAACTAAAACGATAACTAAAACAATAACTAAAACAATAACTAAAACAATAACTAAAACAATAACTAAAACAATAACTAAAACAATGACTGAAACAATAAGTAAAACGATAAGTAAAACAATAACTAAAACAATAACTAAAACGATAACTAAAACAATAACTAAAACGATAACTAAAACGATAACTAAAAACACTTATCTCACCAGGACAAAATTGTCCAGACCATCAACACAGTCTACTTTGATTGCACAAATAATGGGCTGACCCAAGAAGAGAGAAAGTCCGTGTTTGAATCCAGTCCAAGCGCCCGTAGATTCTGTGGTCGCAGACCGATCGTCAGAGCGGATATTGTTACAGGTAAGTTAGAATTGAATTGTGTCGGCGACTTCTTCTACCTTTCAGCTCCCTGTGGAGCATGGGTCTTCAACAAACACTTTCCAAGTCGATCTGTTTCTTGCCATTCTTTTAAGATCATTCCATGTCTTCCACATCATCTTCATCTCTGCTTCTATCTATCTTCTCCAAGAATTCCGTGGTCTTCCTCTTTGTCTTTTTCCTTGGGGATTCCAAAAAGGGCCTGTTGTGTAATACTCTCAGTTGGCTTCTGTAGTGTGTGTCCTATCCAGCGCCATCATCTTCGCTGTATATCTTTATCCACTGGTATTTGACTAGTACATTTCCATAATTCTATGTTTGTGATTTTGTCCTGCCATTTCCATCCTTTTATTCTGCGTAAACATCCATTAATGAAAGTCTGTATCTTCATGATTATAATTTTGGCCGTTCTCCATGTTTCACAGCCATATAATAAAACTGACTTAACATTGGAGTTGAAAATGTTTATTTTAGTATTTAACCTAATTTCTGTGGTCCATATGTTTCCCAGTGCAACGAAAGCTCATCTTGTTATTGATATCGTTTTTTTTCGGTATCATTTTCTGTTCCTCACCCTTTTTCTATATTACTGCCCAGATATATGTCAGATTGTACGTCTATAGTCCGTTCAGAAATTAATAATCCCACCTGAATTAGTTTTGCGTGATAACCGCTTGTTATTTGGTTTCACATTTTACATGCAATCTTAGAATATTGATGACGCAAAGATTTTGGTAATTTTTATTCCACAAACACAACAGATTTTGCACATCAGCGAATTCCTTTGATCTTTTATGACGATATCACACAAGTTGATTCAAATTTTAGAGTTTACAGTAATCGTGTTAAATTTTCCAGTTTACTGTAATTCTTGTCAGAGGCGTATCTACATAGTGCTTAATTGTGGGTGTTGTTCGTTATGTGTATTTGCAAACATGAATTCAATTGGTTATAATTAGTCTTGTCCTTCGGTCACCATTAGACCCCAGGACGTCCTAACTGCAGCTGAAATTGAGTTCATCTTAATTTTAATCATTCCGAATCTGACGATTCCAAGAGGTTGATAATCATTACTGGCTGGACAAATAGTAATCCATCTCGTTTCCAGTACTCATCTTCCACCCGCAGCACATGTTCAACACACTTCTTCTAGAACGGAATGTCTATTTTTGAGAGAGACTCGCGTGTCAGAACTTCAACATCACACATTTTAAACGTCCTGTTCTGTTCTGCATCTTGTCCTTTGACGTGAGCCCAGACAAGTTCGATTGGATTAAGGTGCGCATGATATGCAGGGAGTCGAAGAGAGGTGTGGCCGTATTTGTCAATGATTTTGTCAACATGGTACACCTT
Source organism: Megaustenia siamemsis (assembly GCA_032433765.1). Classification (NCBI taxonomy): domain Eukaryota; kingdom Metazoa; phylum Mollusca; class Gastropoda; order Stylommatophora; family Ariophantidae; genus Megaustenia; species Megaustenia siamemsis. Next base: position 27,445,550 of record JAVIAB010000026.1, on the reverse strand, counting down.
TTTCTTATTCGTATTCTTCACAAGTTGTAACAATTCGGGTTTTAAATATGTGTCGTCAAATTTGACATTTTCATTCGCAAGCCATGTCCTAATTTGCTCTTTTGTATTTGATGCAGTAGGCACTTTGTCTTCCTCTGATACGACATTGTGTTATGATACATTATTCATGACTATGCGTGAAGGTCTCTCCAGGATTTGTAAAAGATCGTTCTCCAACCAGTGCCTGAAATGTTTCCATTCATTTCAGTATGGTAGCCCCCACAGTCGGTACTTTTTGATTGGAAAATAAGTCCCGCATCATGGACAAGGCCGTTTTCAGTGCTTCCAGCATGCGTTAATATAATGCACTGGCCTTTGCTGCTCGGAATTGTTCTTTTGAGTTTGCCATTTACTGACTTCCATTCTTTAGCATAGGTGTGGTGTGCGTTGACCCATGATTCGTCCAAATATACAATATCATACCGTTCACTCCGCCGCTCACGAATCTGTCTCAGGTATTTGCTTCGAGCAATGACCAAGTGTGGTTTTTCACAAATAATATTCCTGCCCCCAACTGTTTTTCGGAAAGTGAAGCCGGCGTTACAATCTTCCATAGAGTACTTTTAGAAATGTCAATATTGCAGTCTGCATGCAATTTTAATTTCAAATTCCTGAGAGTAACAAGTACATTATTAGCAAACATTTTCAATATCTCACGTTTTATGACATCCATGTCAAAGCTGTCGACTTTCCTTTTCCTTCCGTGATTGACATGAGTGCACTCTGAGTCTTGTTTAATCCAACGAGAAAATGACGATCTATTAAGACCAAGCGCGAGTTGCGTTCGTCTCTCTGGGTCATGAATATCACAATATAAATGCCCTATCTTGGATTCCCTAAGGAAGTTCTGATATAGTAAAACAGTAACCTTTTGCATAGTTATAAATTTGCATTTCAAACTCATTGTAATTTAGAAATAAATGTTGGTATTTAAAGTCAACAAATTGTCTACTGAGTCTTCACAAAATTAATAAAGATACGCCTTCCCTTCGGTAATTAATGCCAAGGCCGTGGTGCGTCATGTCGTTCAATACCAATTCAGTTTTGTGCACGGGATTTTCCTGAAGTTAGTGTTTCTGCAATAGCCAAACTATTTTACGTGAACAACCGCACCAAATTAATGTATATATCCTAAAATGGTGTCAAATTCGAACAGGGTGAATTTAATATAGCCTAAATAAGAAAACGTTTTAAACTAGATCAAATTTCTCAGAGCAAAAATATTTCTATAACGTCATCAATATTCTAAGATTACTTGCAAAATTTGAAACCAAAATAACAAGCGGTTATCACGCAAAACTAATTCAGGTGTGTTTATGAATTTCTGAACGTACTATAGTAGAGGTTCGTCCGCGAACTCTCTCTCCTTTTATTTTGCCAGTTGTAACCAAATATTCCAACGTTCCTCTTCTCATGATGTGTCCGAAAAATGTTGATTGTTTCTTTCTCATGTTTTTTAGGAGCTCTCTTTTTGTGTTGGCCTCTTTGAAAACTTCCTCATTTGTATTTTTAACCATCCAAGGAACTTTCAACATTCTTCTGAGAAATCCCATCTCTGTAGCCTCTAATCGTCTTTTTATTTGTTTGTCTACTGTCCATGATTCGCTTCCATTGGTCAAAATTCTTTCTATATAGCACCGATGAACTCTCTCTCCAACTTCTACTGACACCGACTTGTTGCATAAGACGTTTTTACCATACAAATTATTATAAGACGAGGGAGGAGATGAGCATGAGGCAGACCTAGAGTAAGACGGACAGACAACATAAAAGAAACGTTACAAAAACATCAAATGAGGATGCCTGAAGCCGCCAAAAGGACGTGAACCAGAACTTTGTATCTCCCTCGACACCTGAAGGGGTACAGCAGGAAGTGAAGAAATAAAGAAGTAACGAAGGAAAAGAAAGAAAGAAAGAGAAAAATAAAGCAAGAAAGAAATAAATAGAGAAGTCAGAGAAGAGTGTACAGCGATAAAGTTATTAACAACAAAAAGTAACAATGCTATAGGGTTACCTTTAACTTTCACTTAGTTTCTCTTCTTTTTCTCACAGTTAAGCCTGCAGACTCCAACAACACAGAACGGGTTCGAGCCCTTGACCACGATACCCTGTACGATATTACGCTGGTGACGCCCAAACGACCTGAACCTCGAAGTGGCGGAGCAAGAGACAAGGATGACGATAGTAGTGATGAAGACCAAGGTGGTCACAGTGGGGGACCCGGGGGCGGTAACAAAGGCGGACCCGGGGGTGGACACAAAGATAGCCATGGAGATAGCCATGAAAACGGCAAGGGTGGTTTTAGACATGGCTAGATTAATGACAACGTGATGAGCACACTTCTATTTTTTTTTTTTTTGTTCTTTGGATGCTCGCGGATCTTAATAGAAACAAAACATACGAAATATAAATAAACCTGTTTTAACTTTTATTTGAATGATCAAGTAGAAAAAAATAAAAGAAATTTTAAAAAACTGATTAATTAGGTGCTTTATAAAGAAATATGCTGGCTCTACATAACATTTAAGAACTCTTTTAACTCTGTCCTAACATATGTGTGTGAATCATGGACAATAGGACAGCAGACAAGAAAAATCACTAGAGTCTGTAGAAATGTTGTTTTACAGAAGAATGTTGAGAATACCATGGACAGCTAAGAAGAGTAATGAAAACGTTCTGAAAGAGGTCAAATCAAAAAGAGAGCTAATTTCCAATATTAGGAAGAAACAATCATAATTTTTTGACCATGTAATGAGAAGAGAACAGCTGGAATATATTGTAACAACTGGGGAAATTGAGGGACGAAGAGATAGAAGGAAGCAAAGAGAGAAGATACCAGACAGCTTAAGAGAATGGCTTGGCAGAAGGGTCAACAACAGACTTTTATTTTCAGTTGTTTTAAAACTTCATCGTTTGTTTTCTTTTCTTTCCATCCAATTCTACCTATTCTTCTATAAATCCACATTTCAAAGGCTTCAATTTTCTGTTCTGTTTTCTTGTCTAATGTCCATGTTTCTGCACCATACAGGAATATTGAGAAGATGTATCATTTTGCCATTCTTAGTTTCAGCCCTGCTGATATTTGTTTTGTTGTTAGTATATTTTTTATGGCATTAAAATTACTTTTTGCCATATCTATTCTTTTGTTTATTTCAGTTGTACATTTTCCATCAATGGTTATAGTATGTCCCAGGTAGTTGTAGCTCTGAACTGTCTCCAGGTCTATCCCATCATTAGTTATAGTATGTCCCAGGTAGTTGTAGCTCTGGACTGTCTCCAGGTCTATCCCATCAATAGTTATAGTATGTCCCAGGTAGTTGTAGCTCTGAACTGTCTCCAGGTCTATCCCATCAATGGTTATAGTATGTCCCAGGTAGTTGTATCTCTGGACTGTCTCCAGGTCTATCCCATCATTGGTTATAGTATGTCCCAGGTAGTTGTAGCTCTGGACTGTCTCCAGGTCTATCCCATCATTAGTTATAGTATGTCCCAGGTAGTTGTAGCTCTGAACTGTCTCCAGGTCTATCCCATCAATGGTTATAGTATGTCCCAGGTAGTTGTATCTCTGGACTGTCTCCAGGTCTATCCCATCAATGGTTATAGTATGTCCCAGGTAGTTGTAGCTCTGGACTGTCTCCAGGTCTATCCCATCATTAGTTATAGTATGTCCCAGGTAGTTGTAGCTCTGGACTGTCTCCAGATGTATTCCCTCAACAACCCCAACATTTTACTGCCTAATTGTTTTAGTAGCTTCACACATCCGTACTCATAGAATTATTTATTTGTTTTGTTTCTCTTCTTCGATATCAAATTACTTTTGAATAAACACAAATCTACGACAGCGTAGTTAGTTTGTACTTAGCATCTCCCAATTCTTTAGTTTGTTCTTAAAGTAACCGCAGCAATCGCTTGACTAATGTTTGAGTTGAAGTAAATTTTGAGCAAACTTTAAATATTATCTTTATTGTTAGTTATCTTTTGTGTTCGTAAATCCTTGCATTCTGCTATCTTAGTACACAGTTCACATACCGACAGAAATAAAGACAAAAATAGATAACATTAGGTACTCTCCCAACATCATTAAGTCACAATCAGTCACATCCTCTTACAAGACAACTATTTTGATGTATAAATGTTTTAATTAATTAAATTTTAATTTGATAATAAATTCGATAATTTTTGTTTCTTAAATGGTATTAAAAATAATAATAATGGTTCCATTCTATTCTTGTATATAAATCTATATTTGAATATTATTTACATTTCAAGAAATCTAAAGACAAAGAGAGAATAAACACGAATGTCTTGTTATAGACGTTCTACTTAAGTAATAAATGCTTATCTTTTACTAAGAACTAGGAATGATACAGAAACATATGTATTGAACCATTAGTTGAACAGTTTTGGGTAGATTTATTTTGTTTATCAATGTTCACCGGTTTGTGACAATGTTGGTTGGAATTGTTCATTCCTAATGTTGATATATTTATAACTTCAAATAAAGTTCAATGCAAATCTCATTATTTGCGTTCTTCTACATTTTTTTGTTTGGGAGCCGCGATAGCTCAGTGGTCAGTGAACTGGACTACAAAGGACAAGAGGTAGGGTTCGATCCCAACCGACGGAAGACATGTGATGATCTTGAAAGAATGACAAAAAACAGAACGACTTGGAAAATGTTTGTTGAAGACCTATGCTCCACTGGGAGCTAAAAAGGTAGAAGAGAAAACACCCGGTGTACTTGGCAACAATCTTTTAATCTCAAGATGAATTAAACACACCACGTGGCTACAGCCAGGACAGGGACACATATACTAATGTCTCCATCCTTGAATATGGCGTTTACAAAATCTTTTCAAAAGAAAAGAGAAGTTGATTTCGATGAAGCACAGAGTCGACTTTGAGAGACTGATGAGTCTAGAGATCGATCCAGAGTTTTTGGTGGGAAAAGTAAATGTGCCTACAATCAACACCTTACTGTGATAATGAGGCACGAGATTAAATGTATGTTGTTCCATGGTTGCTTCTTATTTATCCCTAGATTGGACTTCTATTATGTTGACAGTATTACGACTTTCATAGCACAACGTTTTAATCAATGATTTTGTCACAAACCAATCAAAGTCGGACTAGGCTCGTCTAGTTTACATTTCTGACTTTAACTCTAAAACTGCTCCTAACTTGTATCTCTCTACTTCTCTTCTTCCTTTTAGCTCCCAGTGGAGCATAGGTCTTCAACAAACACTTTCCAAGTCGTTCTGTTTTTCAATCAACACCTTACTGTGATAATGAGGCACGAGATTAAATGTATGTTGTTCCATGGTTGCTTCTTATTTATCCCTAGATTGGACTTCTATTATGTTGACAGTATTACGACTTTCATAGCACAACGTTTTAATCAATGATTTTGTCACAAACCAACCAAAGACGGAATAGTCTCGTCTAGTGTACATTTCTGACTTTAACTCTAAAATTGTTCCTAACTTGTATCTCTCTTCTTCTCTTCTACCTTTCAGCTCCCAGTGGAGCATAGGTCTTCTTCTTCTCTTCTACCTTTCAGCTCCCAGTGGAGCATAGGTCTTCAACAAACACTTTCCAAGTCGTTCTGTTTATTGCCATTCTTTTAAGATCATTCCATGTCTTCCCCATCATTTTCATCTCTGCTTCGATCTGTCCTCTCCAAGAATTCCTTGGTCTTCCTCTTTGTCTTTTCAAATGGGAATTCCAAAAAAAGGCATGTTGTGTAACACTTTCAGTTGGCTTCCGTAGTGTGTGTTCTATCCAGTGCTATCGTCTTCGCTGTATCTCTTTATCCACTGGTGTTTGACTGGTACATTTCCATAATTCTATGTTAGTGATTTTGTCCTGCCATTTCCATCCTTTTATTCTGCGTAAGCATCCATTAATGAAAGTCTAAATCTTCGTGATTGTCAATTTTGTTGTTCTCCATGTTTCATAGCCATATAATAGGACCGCCTTAACATTTGAGTTGAACATTTTTATTTTTGTATTTAACCTAATTTCCATGTTTGTGAAGTTTTCCTAACTTGTCCTAACTTGTAAACATGAGCTTAAATACTCCCGGCTCATTTGCATAAGCTCTTGAATTACTCTTTTTGCTCAGACCGTCCGAAGTAAATCATTTGTCGCGATGATTTAAGATCTGTTTGAACTATATATCAAAATTGACACAACAAGGCACCATCTTGCCACTTTGTTTAACCCTAAGTATCAAAATAACGTTATTATGAACTCTTAATAGTGATATTGATCCCATTAACTTGACCTAATCCTGAAGTTGTTTGTCATTTAATTCCTGGACATGACTTTCTGGACAGGTTGACGGTTCTACCCATGATGTTACAATTATCCCCACAACTTTTCCAACAAGATTTGAAACTTTTCCATCGGCTACTGTTAATTCTCTGAGTATGAAATATTTACAACCCCGTAACTGCTGTCACTCTACTCACAACTCATTTATTGGGATTCTTTCTATTTCAGTATATATACTATTACAGGATCAGTCTGTCAGATGGGATAAGTAGATGTATCTACAGTAAACACCTTACAGGAATGGTCAGTCTGTGTTTAGTGGTAAAAGTAGATGTATCTACATTAAAAAGCCTTACAGGAATGGTCAGTCTGTGTTTTGTGGGAAAAGTAGATGTATCTACAGTAAACACCTTATAGGAATGGTCAGTCTGTGTTTAGTGGTAAAAGTAGATGTATATACAATCAACACCTTACAGGAATGGTCAGTCTGTGTTTTGTGGTAAAAGTAGATGTATCTACAGTAAACACCTTACAGGAATGGTCAGTCTGTGTTTTGTGGTAAAAGTAGATGTATCTACAGTAAACACCTTACAGGAATGGTCAGTCTGTGTTTTGTGGTAAAAGTAGATGTATCTACAGTAAACACCTTACAGGAATGGTCAGTCTGTGTTTTGTGGGAAAAGTAGATATATATATAATCAACACCTTACAGGACCAGTCTGTACACGCATCGAGAAATGCTGAGATTGGTACACAGCAAAATAACTAAGAAAGGTAACGAGTGCAGGGGAAAAGTACTTTTAATACCTGCTTCCGCGGCCGCACTTAGTTCTGTTTGAAAATGGAATTTTATTTTTGAATTTTGCATTATCTTCTTTCTCCTCTATCATTTCTTTTTCCTAAACCATGATTTCCTATAATGGTCTTATATCTACCTTTTCCTACTTTAGCGTTCATGTCACCCATTACAATCAAGATGTCTGAAGATTTCATTTGCTTTATAACTTTATTTAGATCTTCGTAGTATGCCTCTATTTGTTCATCTGTGTAGTCTTGAGTAGGTGCGTATGTCTGTATAATTGCTATGTCGAATGGTTTGCTTTCATCTTGAGTAGTATAAGTCGTATATATATATGTATATGATGTTTCATTACAACGGACACCTCCTATCTATTAATATCATATATCATAACAATGGACTCTCCCAATCTGTTAATGTCATATCATATCACAATGGACTCTCCTAATCTATTAATGTCATATCTCATAACAATGGACTCTCCCAATCTGTTAATGTCATATCATATCACAATGGACTCTCCTAATATATTAATGTCATATCTCAAAACAATAGACCCCTCCTCTCAATCTATGATTGTAAAATCTCCACATTAACCCCATATCTATGATTGTAAAATCTCCACATTAACCCCCATATCTATGATTCTAAAATCTCCACATTAACCCCCATATCTATGAATCTAAAATCTCCACATTAACCCCCATATCTATGATTCTAAAATCTCCACATTAACCCCCATATCTATGATTGTAAAATCTCCAAAATAACCCCAATATCTGTGATTCTAAAATCTCCACATTAACCCACATATCTATGATTCTAAAATATCCAAATTAACCCCCATATCTATGATTCTAAAATCTCCACAGTAACCCCCATATCTATGATCGTAAAATCTCCACATTAACCCCCATATCTATGATTGTAAAATCTCCACATTAACCCCCAAATCTATGATTCTAAAATCTCCACATTAACCCTCATATCTATGATTGTAAAATCTCCAAATTAACCCCCATATCTATGATTCTAAAATCTCCAAATTAACCCCCATATCTATGATTGTAAAATCTCCACATTAACTCCCATATCTATGATTGTAAAATCTCCAAATTAACCCCCATATCTATGATTCTAAAATCTCCAAATTAACCCCCATATCTATGATTGTAAAATCTCCAATTTAACCCCCATATCTATGATTCTAAAATCTCCAAATTAACCCCCATATCTATGATTGTAAAATCTCCACATTAACCCCCATATCTATGATTCTAAAATCTCCACATTAACCCCCATATCTATGATTCTAAAATCTCCACATTAACCCCATATCTATGATTGTAAAATCTCCAAATTAACCCCAATATCTGTGATTCTAAAATCTCCACATTAACCCACATATCTATGATTCTAAAATATCCAAATTAACCCCCATATCTATGATTCTAAAATCTCCACAGTAACCCCCATATCTATGATTGTAAAATCTCCACATTAACCCCCATAACTATGATTCTAAAATCTCCAATTTAACCCCCATATCTATGATTCTAAAATCTCTAAATTAACCCCCATATCTATGATTCTAAAATCTCCAAATTAACCCCCATATCTATGATTCTAAAATCTCCAAATTAACCCCCATATCTATGATTCTAAAATCTCCAAATTAACCCCCACATCTATGATTGTAAAATCTCCAAATTAACCCCCATATCTATGATTGTAAAATCTCCAAATTAACCCCCATATCTATGTTTGTAAAATCTCCACATTAACCACCAAATCTATTATTCTAAAATCTCCACATTAACCCCCATATCTATGATTGTAAAATCTCCAAATTAACCCCCATATCTATGATTGTAAAATCTCCAAATTAACCCCCATATCTATGATTGTAAAATCTCCAAATTAACCCCCATATCTATGATTGTGAAATCTCCAAATTAACCCCCATATATATGATTGTAAAATCTCCAATTTAACCCCCATATCTATGATTGTAAAATCTCCAAATTAACCCCCATATCTATGATTGTAAAATCTCCAAATTAACCCCCATATCTATGATTGTAAAATCTCCACATTAACCCCTACATATATTGACTATGACATCTCCTCACAATGGACCCCCAAATCTTAAAAAAAAAAAAAAATAATAAAATAAAAAAAAAATGCGTTACCTCAAACACAAATAAATGCTTTAAACAAAAATTGTTATGTGCTTGTGGGGAGCCAGTACTTGTGTGTAACACGCACTCCAACAAGCTATGGTGACAGCTTTACAAACAAGGAACACATCAAAATACTGAAGTTCCGGCCTACTACATGTGGCCTTCTTCAGAGAACGAGGTCAACAATAACAAACGATGAGGCACAGATAAATACTGCTACATCTAGGATGATTCGGACAAGTAAGTAAAGGATGTGTAGACAGTGGGATAACAGATAAAACGATGTAAACGAGACGTTATTTGTTGTTTGCTTGTGCGTTTATTCATATTTAAAAATGAACAAAGAAAAGTGAAATAAAAGTTCAAACAAGGAAACTTTTTGTTACGAAAGACCAACATTGTCATATTATTTCCATATTTACATTACAAATAAAACGTCTTCTTTCGCTGGTGTTATTAATAAGAGCTACAATTGATGTCAAGAAATGTAGAAGTTTGCTTGCTTGCTTGCGTTAGCCCGATGACTTAAGGAGTGTATCTTGTCATCATCCGCCCTTAAAAGGACGTTAAGTGGACGTGTCTGCGTTGTGTTGTGGTTTACAGTATAACTGTGATATTTGCGCCTTTCGGCCTAACACATCCGACTTTAACATGACATTTTTGAGTACCGGGTTGTCTTCCCTCTTCGATTCCTACTCGTTTGGCCAGACTAGACAGGTTAGTCTGTTACTAGAGGTACCACGGAGAGGTGGAGCAGGGTCTGGATGGTTCTGGTTCACCGATGTAGAAGTGTTAAACAAGGTAACAAACGCTTTCAGTTAGCTCCGTGAAATAAGGAAAGCATGAAATTAATGTTATATTTGTGAAAGTTTATATCTACAACTAGCAATAGCAGCTTGATATCTAATTATGTTTTTGCAACTTCATCATCATTGAGCGCTGTCTCCGCATCGAAGGTTGGCCACCATGGAGCGCCATTCCCTCTTGCTTTGATGGTGCAGGTTGTCATGGGTCTTTGTAATTTCACAAATTTGATACATTTTTTATTGCATTTATGTTCTATTTTTTAATCTATGCGAACTATAACCATCATCGCGATGTGCCAAATGGGGTTTCCTTAGGCGATCATGTCCTTTCACAATCTTCTATCTACAGTGCATCGTATCAGTTCTGTTGTTGACTGTTTTCCATGTCATGACACCAAGCTATCCAGTATCTTCTCTTTCTGTCGTCCGCGATCTTTCTTTCCCTGTATTTTGCCAGTTGTAACCAAGTATTCCAATTTTCCTTTTCTCATGATGTGCCCGAAAAATGTTGTTTGTTTCTTTCTGTTTTTTTTTTATAGTTTCCTTTTTGTGTTGGCCTTTTTGAGAATTTCCTCCTTGGTCCTTTTAGCTGTCCAGGGAACTTTCAATATTCTTCTGAGATATCTCATCTCTGTTGCATGTAATCGTCTTTTCATTTGTTTGTCAACTGTCCATGATTCGCTTCAATATGTCAGAGTTGGTTCGAAATAACATCGATGAACTCTCTTTCTTACTTCTGTATGACTTAGATTTGTTGCATGAGAAGTTTTTCATTTTCTGAAATACTATTTGGCCTGAGCTATTTTGCTTTTTATTTGTTGTGGTGCATCTTCCATCTGATTTTTATTATATGGCCCATGCATTTGACGCCCTGCACTTGTTTTAGATTTGTCTCGTTTATTTTTGTATTTCAGCTACACCTTAATAAAGAACGTTCACATTTTTACGCTAATTAAATTTACTCATAGTTACTTTTGGCATTAACATTCCTTTCTAAAGTTACTTAAAATTACTCAAAATTATTGAAATATTCAAAAGTTGCTATTTAGATATTAAGATCTGCTCGAAAGTTGTTTGTTGTAGCTTCGAAAGTTGCTTTCGATATAAATAGACTGACAGGAATAGATGCTGGAGACAGGTGCATATTTAGATTATATCTTTGTGAGGCTAATACAAGTCTGAGGAGATTAATAATGTAAGTTGAAAGATAACTGGTTATACAGTAACAGTGCACGAAAGATTGGTAAGTCAAAGGGAAGTAATTACACAATTGATGTTATAGATTAAACTGTTCAATACACAATTCGTAATTTATTCTGTTTTCACGTTAAAAATTGTTTTTATATTTTTGTTATTTGCACATATTAAGTGATGAAACGATGTTTATTTTTTGTTTTGACACCTTTTATCTATTTTTGTTTCTGATAATAGTTTATGTTTCATCTTTTATTGTAATTTTTCTCCTTTTGCTTCTTCTTTCCTTTCTCGTTTGTCTTAAATGATGAGTGGAAAAAAAGTTTGCAATCTTTTAATCATCTGTTGGCATCTCCTACTGTTATGTTTTCTAGTTTTCTAATATTCCATCAATCCATCTTTTAATCTTCTGTTGGCATCTCCTGCTGTTATGTTTTCTAGTGTTTCTAATATTCCATCAATTCATCTTTTGCTCTTCTGTTGACCTCTCCTGCTGTTATGTTTCCTAGTGTTTCTAATATTCCATCAATTCATCTTTTACTCTTCTGTTGGTCTCTGCTGCTGTTATGTTTCCTAGTGTTTCTAATATTCCACTATTCTATCTTTTACTCTTCTGTTGGCCTCTGCTGCTGTTATGTTTCCTAGTGTTTCTAACATTCCATCAATCTATCTTTTGCTCTTCTGTTGGCCTCTCCTACTGTTATGTTTCCTAGTGTTTCTAATATTCCATCACTCCATCTTTTACTCTCCTGTTGGCCTCTCCTGCTGTTATGTTTCCTAGTGTTTCTAATATTCCATCAATTCATCTTTTGCTCTTCTGTTGACCTCTCCTGCTGTTATGTTTCCTAGTGTTTCTAATATTCCATCAATCCATCTTTTGCTCTTCTGTTGACCTATCCTGCTGTTATGTTTCCTAGTGTTTCTAATATTCCATCAATCCATCTTTTGCTCTTCTGTTGACCTCTCCTGCTGTTATGTTTCCTAGTGTTTCTAATATTCCATCAATCCATCTTTTGCTCTTCTGTTGACCTCTCCTGATGTTATGTTTCCTAGTGTTTCTAATATTCCATCACTCCATCTTTTGCTCTTCTGTTGACCTCTCCTGATGTTATGTTTCCTAGTGTTTCTAATATTCCATCAATCCATCTTTTGCTCTTCTGTTGGTCTCTCCTGCTGTTATGTTTCCTAGTGTTTCTAATATTCCATCAATTCATCTTTTACTCTTCTGTTGGCCTCTCCTGCTGTTATGTTTCCTAGTGTTTCTAATATTCCATCAATCCATCTTTTGCTCTTCTGTTGACCTCTCCTGCTGTTATGTTTCCTAGTGTTTCTAATATTCCATCAATCCATCTTTTGCTCTTCTGTTGACCTCTCCTGCTGTTATGTTTACTAGTGTTTCTAATATTCCATCACTCCATCTTTTGCTCTTCTGTTGGCCTCTCCTGCTGTTATGTTTCCTAGTGTTTCTAATATTCCATCACTCCATCTTTTGCTCTTCTGTTGGTCTCTGCTGCTGTTATGTTTCCTAGTGTTTCTAATATTCCATCACTCCATCATTTAACTCTTCTGTTGGCCTCTCCTACTGTTTTGTTTCCTAGTGTTTCTAATATTCCATCACTCCATCTTTTACTCTTCCGTTAGCATCTGCTGCTGTTATGTTTCCTAGTGTTTCTAATATTCCATCACTCCATCATTTAACTCTTCTGTTGGCCTCTCCTACTGTTATGTTTCCTAGTGTTTCTAATATTCCATCACTCCATCTTTTACTCTTCCGTTAGCATCTGCTGCTGTTATGTTTACTAGTGTTTCGAATATTCCATCAATCCATCATTTAACTCTTCTGTTGGCCTGTCCTGCTGTTATGTTTCCTAGTGTTTCTAATATTCCATCAATCCATCTTTTAATTTTCCGTTAGCATCTTCTGCTGTTATGTTTTCTAGTGTTTCTAATATTCCATCATTCCATCTTTTACTCTTCCGTTGTCATCTCCTGCTGTTATGTTTCCTAGTGTTTCTAATATTCCATCACTCCATCTATTATTCTTCTGTTAGTATCTCCTGCTGTTATGTTTCCTAGTGTTTCTAATATTCCATCACTCCATCTTTTACTCTTCCGTTAGTATCTCCTGCTGTTATGTTTCCTAGTGTTTCTAATATTCCATCACTCCATCTATTATTCTTCCGTTAGTATCTCCTGCTGTTATGTTTACTAGTGTTTCTAATATTCCATCACTCCATATTTTTCTTGGCCTGTTCTTTAAGTCTGGTGTTCTCGTAACACTTATTAAAGGCTCGTTTTGTTGTGTTTTGATCCTTATATTATGATGTCTTATCATGCAGCCAAAGAAATTTTATCTCTTGTTTTGTATTTTTTTCTAGTTTTCAAATACTGGAATTCCTCCTATATTTTTGTCCCAGTTCTTAATCTGTTTCTTGCCATGCGTCTAACACATTAGTTGTTAATGTTTGTCAGATTTTATTAATTTTTTTAAACGATTTCGCTGGCTCAATCAATAACACTGATGGCTGGATGTTTGATGTAGCAGAGACAGGGGAATCAACACGTTGAATGTAATTACAAATAAGATGAACATCAACAGAATGTAATGGGTCAATAAGAAAGACCTTCAAGAACAATGAATCAACAAGCAAACTAAAAAGAGAGATACAATAATGACTATGAAAACTATTAGGTTGTTAAATCATTGCATAAACTGTTGTGTTGTTTAATCTTTCCGAAAACTATTAGGAAGTGTAATCATAGTAAAAATTATTAGGAAGTGTAATCATAACAAAAGCTATTAGGAAGTGTAATCATATCAAAAACTATTAGGAAGTTTAATCACAATAAAAACTATTAGGAAGTTTAATCATAACAAAAGCTATTAGGAAGTGTAATCATATCAAAAACTATTAGGAAGTTTAATCATATCAAAAACTATTAGGAAGTTTAATCACATCAAAAACTATTAGGAAGTTTAATCATATCAAAAACTATTAGGAAGTTTAATCACATCAAAAACTATTAGGAAGTTTAATCACATCAAAAACTATTAGGAGGTTTAATCATAGCAAAAACTATTAGGAAGTTTAATCACATCAAAAACTATTAGGAAGTTTAATCACATCAAAAACTATTAGGAGGTTTAATCATAGCAAAAACTATTAGGAAGTTTAATCATAGCAAAAACTACTAAGTTGTTTAATAATAAAAAAAAAAACTGTGACGCTCTTTGGTCATATCTAAGATTAGATGTAACTTCCAGCAAATACTCTACTCTCATCTATAATGTTCTAATCTTTCTGCTGGTTAATTGTGTAAAAGTAGATTTATTCAATTTTGTACGTTATATTGTTAAAATGTTTAAAAGACAGACAACACATAAAGCATTAACGAATGTTAAGAATTATCCTTGATATCTCTTATTTCCAACTGCTTGTCTTTTCCTTGTTTCTTAACCACTCTTGCTTGCTTTCTTAGCATCTTTGGCAACAATAGGTTTGGCCTCTCCTGACCCTTTCATCACCAGTTGTGGGAAGGTACTGTCATGTAATACACTAATTATGATCTTGTCAGATGTACTTGTATCGGCTACATGGGGAAAGACAATTAAATCAAGTGAAAGTAAGGATGCATCAACTACATTTTATCATTTTCATCATCATCATCATGTGACATACTGGTTGGCGTAGGCGATCATGTCCTTCCACGATCTTCTATGTACAGAGCATCGTATCAGTTCTGTTGTTGGCTGTTTTCCATGCCATGACACCAAGCTATCCAGTATTTTCTCTCTTTGTCGTCCGCGATCTCTCTTTCCTTTTATTTTGTCAGTTGTAACCATCTATTCCAACTTTCCTCTTCTCATGATGTGCCCGAAAAATGTTGATTGTTTCTTTCTGATGTTTTTTAGGAGCTCCCTTTTTTTATTGGCCTCTTTGAGAACTGCCTCATTGGTCTTTTTAGCTGTCCAGGCAACTTTCAACATTCTTCTGAGAAATCCCATCTCGATGACAGTTTACACTAATCAAATTGGAAGTGACGCACTGTGCGGCGAGACGTAAGGTAAGAGTTAATCAAACAAAGATACGTAACAAAGTAACAAAGATCCACACAAAATAATGCAAGTTTAAGATAAAATTGTAACATCATCATCAAGTACCGGGCCTGCTGGCGTAGGTGATCATGTCTCTCCACAACTTTCGATCTCGACAGTTATTTATCATTTCTGTTGTTGACCTACCAAGCCATTCTCTTAAGCTGTCTTTCCTTCCCTCTATCTCTTCGTCCCGCAATTTGTCCAGTTGTTACAATATATTCCAGCTGTTCTCTTCTCATTACATGGCCAAAAAATGATGATTGTTTCCATGGTATTCTCAACATTCTTCTGTAAAACCGCATTTCTACAGACTCCAGTGATTTTCTTGTCAATTTTCCTACTGTCCATGATTCACATCCATATATTAAAACTGGCTCTACATAACATTTAAGAACACTTTTTCTTGTTTCTATTATCAAAAATGGATTGCATAGTATCTACCTCATTTTTTTCGACAAAATTATTGTAACATACCTGTAACTTTAGTTGCAGGGTAGATCTCACCTGCAGGACAAAGGATAACAAAATCGGGATGGGCCTGCAAGAACGTTTTCGTAGTCGCCGCATCCAGTTTAGGTCCTGAGACATAATAGTCTTTCCTGACCAAGGTATCCACGTTCAGTTCTTTGTCCTGTTAGAAACAGATCTACTCTTTTTTATTATATATACCGACAACGCTACACAGTTCGGTTGCAATATGTTCCCAGCCCGACCTATCTTTATCATCTATTACCAGTTTCTGATTAACACCAACTTGTACCTACCTATTGTCCTTTCGAGTTGAAGACGGCACATATGGCAGAACCACAATATCAAAAACAGAAACCTTGCGTGCCAAAATGGCACATATTGCAGAGATCACTGTTTTTAAGATCTATGGCTCTATTCCCATAACAATACTTTTTACAATGACAGCTTGTCAAGCTATCGATCAATCAATCTCCTTAGTCGCCTCTTACGACATGCCTGGAAGGTCACAGTGTCACTATTCTTTACTTCCCTCATAATGAAGCCCCCGGTAACACACGGGATACCAACTTGTATGCGAGCCTATAAAACGTTACAACTAGTAGGAACTTTATACGACTGATGTGACATCACAGTGCTGGGTTAAAGCTAAGACAGGTAAGTATACCACGCTGGTAAAGACCATAGACTTGAACATAAGTGTTGCGTAGAGTGAGTGTAAATATTTCGTGCCGAATATATATTGTACGCTTTAGAGTCAACGCAGCAGGAGGTCCACGCCTGGGAGTCATGACTCAAGCGAGTCCACCTCCCTTAGAGTGTCAAGAAGCTTAAGGGCCCACCTCCCTTAGAGTGTCAAGAAGCTTAAGGGCCCACCTCTCTTAGAGTGTCAAGAAGCTTAAGGGCCCACTTCCCTTAGAGTGTCAAGAAGCTTAAGGGCCCACCTCCCTTAAAGTGTTAAGGAGCTTAAGGGCCCACCTCCCTTAGAGTGTCAAGAAGCTTAAGGGCCCACCTCCCTTAGAGTGTCAAGAGGCTTAAGGGCCCACCTCCCTTAGAGTGTCAAGAAGCTTAAGGGCCCACCTCCCTTAGAGTGTCAAGAAGCTTAAGGGCCCACCTCCCTTAAAGTGTCAAGAAGCTTAAGGGCCCACCTCCCTTAAAGTGTCAAGAAGCTTTAGGGCCAAAACATTTGCTCGGCGGCCTCGGTAGCCTAGTTGGGAAACCCACCCGACTGGACTACCGACGTTCGGACAACCCGTGTTCGATTCCCGCTGGAAGCAGTGTGAGTTGTACTCGTGGTTGGGGAAAAGAACACCCCCGCGGTCGACCCAGACGCTGGCAGAAATGGCTGCCAGTGTAGTACTCTGTGAAGGTCAGGAATGCCGCTTCGCATCGTGGTATCCGATGCTTGAAGCGACACTATCCAGAAGTCTCCGAATATTTCTAGACAGGCGGCCGAGCACATATGGATGGAAACCTGTGTGCTAAGACGCCGGTTCAAGTCTCGTACTTTACCTTACCTCTACATTTGCTCGACAAGGGTCTGCTTTTGATGATCAGATTTCCTCCTGCTGAGAAGCTCTGTATAAAGAGTTTCCTAATACTAAACCGCTAGCAAAGAACAAACATGAATGTATTTGAGCACTTACATATTATGAGCCTTAGTGGCTGAGTGGTTAGTGTGCTCGCTTCCTCATCAGAAAGGGTCCGGGTTTGAGATCCTGAAGTGCCAGATTTTTTTTCAGATCAACAGGGATCCGTGGTTCATCAAGGTTCTAAAAGTTGGTATTAGATTTTTTTTTCTCGGAGGTAAAGGCGGCCTGGCGTGATACCGACCACATCACACTAAAAAAAAACTGTGACGTGGTCATAGAAAAGTATGGTCACTAACATGATTTTCCCGATATGTCTATCAAGAAAAGAGAGGGAGACACTGTTGACTTACTTTTATGTATATATTACAATAACATCAGATGGAAGATGAATCACAGAAATAAAGAACTGAATTGCTCAGGCCGAAGTAGCATTTCAGAAATAAAGAACTGAATTGCTCAGGCCGAAGTAGCATTTCAGAAATAAAGAACTGATTTGCTCAGGCCGTAGTAGCATTTCAGAAAATATCTTGAACAACAAATCTCTTCTTCTTCTTCTTCTTCTACTTTCCTTCCTCATCTGGCTTTCAGCGTCGAGGGGAAATATAATTTGCGGTCTTTTGCTCTTCTGTTCGCCTCTGCTGTTGTTATGTTTCCTAGTGCTTCTAATATTCCATCGACCCATTTTATACGTGGTCGACCCTTGGGTCTGGTGTTCTCACAACGTTTGTTGAAGGCTCGTTGTGTTGTGTTTTGTTCTTTCTGCCTTGTCACGTGGCAAAACCATTTTATCTGTTGTTTCCTTATATATTCTATTCTACAACAAATCAATGTCAATAAAAATGAGAAAAAATATTTCATTGGTGCTATATAGAGCCAATTCTAACCCATGGAAGCGTATTATGGACAGTAAACAAACAAATGAAAAGACGATTAGAGGGATTTCTCAGCAAAATGTTCAGAGTTTCCTGGCAAGTTAAAAGACCAATAAGGGCATTCTCAAAGGGGCCAACACAAAAAGGGAGCCCCTAAAATACATCAGAAAGAAAAAAATCGGCATTTTTTGAAAACATGAGAAGAGGAACGTTTGAGTACTTAGATGCAACTGGTAAAATAGAGGGAAAGAGAGATCGCGGACGACAAAGAGATACCAAGTTGCCTTCTCTCGTTGATCCCAACCCGTCTTCACTTCTCCCCCTTGTCACAATTCATGAACTGTATCAAGGGGTTAGGTTTAACTCTTGGAGAGTTACGGTTTGCTATTCGGGACATAATTGACCACAGTCGTTGACCGCGTTCAGCCAAAGTCCAGTTGGTCAGCTAGGCAAACCAAAACCTTTTAGTTATCTTGGCAAACTAAAATCTTATAGTTATCTTGGCAAACTAAAATCTTATAGTTATCTTGGCAAACTAAAATCTTATAGTTATCTTGGCAAACTAAAATCTTATAGTTATCTTGGCAAACTAAAATCTTATAGTTATCTTGGCAAACTAAAATCTTATAATTATCTTGGCAAACTAAAATCTTATAGTTATCTTGGCAAACTAAAATCTTATAGTTATCTTGGCAAACAAAAATCTTATAGTTATCTTGGCAAACTAAAATAAGATAGTTATCTTGGCAAACTAAAATCTAATAGTTATCTTGGCAAACTAAAATTTTATAGTTATCTTGGCAAACTAAAATCTTATAGTTATCTTGGCAATCTAAAATCTTATAGTTATCTTGGCAAACTAAAATCTTATAGTTATCTTGGCAAACTAAAATCCTGTAATTATCTTGGCAGACTAAACTCTTATAGTTATCATGGCAAACTAAAATCCTGTAATTAAATTATCGTGGCAAACTAAAATCTTGTAATTAACATGGCAAAAGAAATCTTGTAATTATTTTGGCAAACTAAAATCTTATAGTTATCTTGGCAAACTAAAATCCTGTAATTATCTTGGCAGACTAAACTCTTATAGTTATCATGGCAAACTAAAATCCTGTAATTAAATTATCGTGGCAAACTAAAATCTTGTAATTAACATGGCAAAAGAAATCTTGTAATTATTTTGGCAAACTAATAAAATCTTGTAATTATCTTGGCAAACTAAAATTGACTTCCGTTTCCAAACATGGTGGAATGAGGTCACGTTCGCTGGACTGCTGCAGAAGTTACATTAGGGAACTGATTAGCTTCGGCTCTACGGTGTAATTTTCTGCGTCTGAGCTAATCAACTGATCCAGTTAGCAAAGTTCGCCGATGATGACAGGTTGTACTCACCTCATTGTTCCTCATTGTCAAGTCAAAAGTTTGTGAATGTGACCTTCCCCTGCCTAGCGTGATATGTGAATTACGTCAACACATCGTGTGATGTTCCAAAACCGTCGATGTAATTGTATGACGCCAAGTTCTTGCATGGTACAACTCCTTGCTAAGCTATGCTCTGTCTAGTCAGTAGCAGTTTTCAATTTGGAGATTGTGCATCAGCTTTTCGAGTGCTGTTGGCTGCTTTTACTGTAGTAACTTGGATATTGTGAGTGCAGCCATTGTTGTGTGAGCAACGTCACTACGTTAGTTGCATAGCCCTAGGACGGTCGTACTTTAATCAATGAAAGACGGATATTGGTTTCGTACATGACTTGTCAGCATCGGCGACACTCTCGGAGGTTCGTGTTAGTTATGAGGGACTTATAGTCTGTTGTTTGATGTGTGATGTTGATGGTCTAATGATCAACTAATAACTACATCAAGCTTTGGCAGATGGTGCTCGTAAACCTGGGAGGGCCGACCGTCTAAGGGCAGAATCCCCCTACAGAAAAGACAATCTGCTGCCTTGCAGGAAGACTGGGGACAATTAAAGGCTAATGAAAGCAAAGCTGAATAAAATGCTGACTGAAATCGGATGCACTGGGCCACTGGCGCAGAACACAGTGCAACGTTTTAACAGGTATTCAATCAGAGTGGATCTAACAGACTCTAATTGTGATGCTCTGTCTGTGGGGTCTCCCCAGGTAGGTGGAATGCTGGGCCACGTATCACGAAGGGGTCCAACCCAAGTTACTGGTGGTCACTCTGATCCATTTTGGAGAGCTAGGTAATGGGGCCAGAGTGAAACTACTGCTGACCAGAAAGACTTCAAGAAACAGCTGAATATAATACACTGGAATGTGGCATATACCACAAAAAAACAAGCCCTGACAGTCAGACTAGCAGAGGAGGAGATAGATGTTGCCTGCATCCAGGAAACTCACCTTAATCCTCAGCACAGATTTATGATCAGGGGCTGCCAAACATTTAGACAAGGCAGGGAAGTCCCCAAGGGTGGAATCCTTATAAAGTAAAGTAAAGTACTCCCGTCACGCCAAGTGGCGTATAGGAAAATATGGTGTTAGTGACCCTATATTTTACAGACCTTCAGCGCATGATTTTTGGGGTAATGTGGTCGGTATTACACCCGTGCTGCTTTACTTTCCCAGAAAAAAATCCGGTACCCATTTAAGGCTGGGTGAACCCGGAAGCTGTCGGTTGGGATCGAACCCTACCCCTTGTCCTTTGTAGTCCAGTTCACTAACCACTGAGCTATTGCGGCTCCCTGTGGAATCCTTATACTTATTAAAAACTCCATCCCAGCAAAACTGATAGAAGTAGACACAAACGGAAAGGCAGAGATCATTGGCACAGACCTATACATCAACTCCACTAGCGCAAGGATATTTAATATATACTGTCCAAATGACAAATTGCTGAAGCTGGAGTCAATGGAAATAACACCATCAAAGTGTCTGGTAGTAGGAGACTTTAACAGCCACTCTAAAAGATGGGGATATAAGGAGTCCAACGTTCGAGGTGAAGAAGTGGAAGAATGGGAAATAGACAACAACCTATTCCTCATAAACTCTAGGGAGGACCCCCCAAACCTCTACTCAAAAATAAGGAAAACAACTTCCACTTCAGACCTAGCATTTGCAACTGGAGACATATCTATCAAAATAAACCGAAAAGTGCTGAACCAACTTGGAGATAGCGACCATAGGCCAATCAAACTTTCAGTGGATCTTGCTCACAAACAGGAGTTACAAATACCTCTTCCCCGCTGGAACTATAAGAGAGCAGATTGGGCAAAATTTGCAAGGCTCACTGATGCATATACTGCGCCTATCAACACCCACGAAAAGAAGGTCAATAATATGATAGAGCGGTTAACAAATGGAATCCTGAGAGCTGCCAAAGAATCCATTCCTAGAGGAGCAAGAAGAAACTACAAGCCATACTGGAGCAAGGAAATACAAAGACTAGAAGAGGAACTGGACTCTGCCAGAGAACTAGTTGAAACATCACACACCACAGAGAAACATTGCCAGCAAAGCAGCCTCGGCCAAATACAGACGTGAGGTCATGATATCAGCAAGACAGAACTGGATAGACAAAACAGAGAGCCTTAATCTAGACAAAAATGGTCATAAACTATGGAAACTTGCGAAAGCTCTGAGCGACGAAAACAACTGCCGACCTCCAATATCATTAACACACAATCAGAACATCCTCACAGGCAAAAGGGAAGTAAATCTACTGATAGAGACTTACAAAAACATTAGTAGAATAAACATTCCAATAGACAAACAGAAAGCTGCAAGACGGGAAAACCAAGATGCAAAACACATGCCTTTAGCACCAGAAGAGCATCAGATGACCATCTTTACCCCAACTGAATTAGATGTTGCCCTCAAAGGATTGAAGCTCAAAAGTTTCCCTGGTAAAGATGGAATCACCAACGAAATGCTCATAAATCTGGGACAGAAAGCCAAGGGCCAGCTGCTAAGGATAATAAATGCTAGCTGGAAGTCAGGTCATCTGCCGGCAATCTGGAAATAAGCTATTCCAGCCAAACCCTATTGACGTCTTGTCCCACCAAACCCCATTGACGTCTTGTCCCACCAAACCCTATTCAGGTCTTGTCCCACTAAACCCTATTGACGTCTTGTCCCAAAAAACCCTATTGACGTCTTGTCCCACCAAACCCTATTCAGGTCTTGTCCCACTAAACCCTATTGACGTCTTGTCCCACCAAACCCTATTGACGTCTTGTCCCACCAAACCCTATTGACGTCTTGTCCCAAAAAACCCTATTGATGTGTTGTCCCACAAAACCCTATTGATGTCTTGTCCCACCAAACCCTATTGACGTCTTGTCCCACCAAACCCTATAGATGTCTTGTCCTACCAAACCCTATTGACGTCTTGTCCCACCAAACCCTATTGACGTCTTGTCCCACCAAACCCTATTGATGTGTTGTCCCACCAAACCCTATTGATGTCTTGTCCAACCAAACCCTATTGATGTGTTGTCCCACCAAACCCTATTGACGTCTTGTCCCACCAAACCCTATTGACGTCTTGTCCCACCAAACCCTATTGATGTGTTGTCCCACCAAACCCTATTGATGTCTTGTCCCATCAAACCCTATTGACGTCTTGTCCCATCAAACCCTATTGATGTCTTGTCCCACTAAACCCTATTGATGTCTTGTCCCACCAAACCCTATTGACGTCTTGTCCCATCAAACCCTATTGACGTCTTGTCCCACCAAACCCTATTGACGTCTTGTCCCACCAAACCCTATTGACGTCTTGTCCCACTAAACCCTATTGACGTCTTGTCCCACCAAACCCTATTGACGTCTTGTCCCACCAAACCCTATTGACGTCTTGTCCCACCAAACCCTATTGATGTATTGTCCCACCAAACCCTATTGACGTCTTGTCCCACCAAACCCTATTGACGTCTTGTCCCACCAAACCCTATTGACGTCTTGTCCCACCAAACCCTATTGAAGTCTTGTCCCACCAAACCCTATTGATGTGTTGTCCCACCAAACCCTATTGATGTCTTGTCCCACCAAACCCTATTGACGTCTTGTCCCACCAAACCCTATTGATGTCTTGTCACACCAAACCCTATTGACGTCTTGTCCCACCAAACCCTATTAACGTCTTGTCCCACCAAACCCTATTGACGTCTTGTCCCACCAAACCCTATTGACGTCTTGTCCCACCAAACCCTATTGACGTCTTGTCCCACCAAACCCTATTGACGTCGTGTCCCACCAAACCCTATTGACGTCTTGTCCCACCAAACCCTATTGACGTCTTGTCCCGCCAAACCCTATTGACGTCTTGTCCCACCAAACCCTATTGATGTCTTGCCCCACCAAACCCTATTGATGTCTTGCCCCACCAAACCCTATTGACGTCTTGTCCCACCAAACCCTATTGATGTCTTGTCCCACCAAACCCTATTGACGTCTTGTCCCACAAAACCCCATTGACGTCTTGCCCCACCAAACCCTATTGACGTCTTGTCCCGCCAAATACTGTTTAATAAGCAATCACCATAACTCATTGTGGATGAAGTAGTCGTAACTTACGGTGAAGTATTCGTAACTTACGGTGAAGTATTCTTAACTTACTGTGAAGTAGTCGTAACTTACGCTGAAGTAGTCGTAACTTACGGTGAAGTAGGCGTAACTTTTGGTGAAGTAGTCATAACTCACAGAGTGAAGTAGTCGTAACATACGGTGAAGTAGTCGTAAATTACGGTGAATTAGTCATAACTTACGGTGAAGTAGTCATAACATACAGTGAAGTAGTCGTAACTTACGGTGAAGTAGTCGTAACTTACGGTGAAGTAGTCGTAACTTACGGTGAAGTAGTCATAACTTACAGTGAAGTAGTCGTAACTTACGGTGAAGTAGTCGTAAATTACAGTGAAGTAGTTGTAACTTACAGTGAAGTAGTCGTAACTTACGGTGAAGTAGTCATAACATACAGTGAAGTAGTCATAACTTACGGTGAAGTAGTCGTAACTTACGGTGAAGTAGTCGTAACTTACGGTGAAGTAGTGGTAACATACGGGGAAGTAGTTGTAACTTACAGTGAAGTAGTCGTAACTTACGGTGAAGTAGTCGTAAATTACAGTGAAGTAGTTGTAACTTACAGTGAAGTAGTCGTAACTAGTGAAGTAGTCGTAACTTACGCTTAGTTCTTTAGCTTTTCAGCAATGTTCACTTCACAATGTGCCTCATAGATGAGGTAGCAAACAGAGCCGTTGTTCAGAGCTACAACTGTCAGCTGGGGAATGCAAGACAATATTTAGGTAATTGATGAAAGGAAAGTAATAGTTTAGTTCATCATCATCACGTGTCACATCTTTTGGCGTAGGCGAACATGGTCTTCCACAACTCTCTATCCACAGTGCATCGTATCAATTCTGTTGTTGACTATTTACCCTGCCATGACATCAATCTATCTAGTTCCTTTTTTTTTTTGTTGTTTATATCTCTATCCCTGTATCTTGCCAGTTGTAACCAAGTATTCCAACTTTTCTCTTCTCATGATGTGCCCGAAAAATGCCAATTGGTTCTTTCTGATGTTTCAGGACATCCCTTTTAGTTTTGGTTTCCCTGGGAATTTCCTTTTCGGCTTTTTAGCTGTCCAGGAAACTTTCAAAATTTTTCTGAGAAATCCGATCTCTGTGGTGGTTACCGTCTTATAATTTGATTGTCTGCTGTCCATGATGGGTTGCTCTATATACCACTTCTGAACTGTTCTTCTCACTTCTGTTGACATCGACTTGCTCCACACGACATTTGTAATTTTTGTTTATTTAATGTTATAAACTAATATGAGAACTAAGATAATGTCCAATGACAAAACAAAGTCAACACAAAATCATCATCAACAGTAAAGAACTTGAAATTGTCACAAACAATGAATATCTAAGATCTGTAGTAACTAACAATGGAGACTGTCAGAAAGAGATCAACAGAAGATTAGCAATAGCAGCACAAAAACTAAACGTCATGAAGAACATGTGACACTATACCAGCAAGACATCATCATCATCAAGTACCGGGGCTGCTGGCGTATGTGATCATGTCTCTCCACAATTTTCGATCTCGACTGTTATTTATCATTTATGTTGTTGACCTTCTGCCAAGCCTTTCTCTTAAGCTGTCTGGTATCTTTTCTCGTTGCTTCCCTCTATCTCTTCGTCTCTCAATTTCCCCAGTTGTTACAATATATTCCAGCTATTCTCTTCTCATTACATGGCCAACAAATGCTGATTGTTTCTTCCTAATATTGGAAATTAGCTCTCTTTTTGCTTTGTCCTCTTTCAGAATGTTTTCATTACTCTTCTTAGCTGTCCATGGTATTCTCAACATTCTTCTGTAAAACCACATTTCTACAGACTCCAGTGATACCAGCAGGACAGTCAAATTTAAATTACGATGGCATGCATCTTCTCAAAAGTTACATATGGTTGTGAATCATGGACAATCTGGCAAAAAGAAATGAAGAAAACTGTTTCATTCTAAACAAAATTCTACAGAAAAATAACTAAAATACCTTCTTCTTCTTCCTTTTTCTGTGCAAACAATTTTATCTCATTGATGGAAATGATTCATGCTGCTCTTGCCTCTCTGTTCAATGTTCTTCTGAGTTTCTCTCTGGGTCGGCATCTTTTCTTCCTACCTGTTGTTTCCCACATGAGGGCTTGCTTTGTTATTTGGTTATTATCTCTTCTCATCACATGTTCTACATATGACCATCGTCTTTTCTTGATTTCTGAAGATATTAGTGGTTGATTGGCGATTTCTCTAATTTCCTCGTTTGTTTTGAATTCGTTCCACGCTATATCAAGTATTTTCCTCAGACATTTATTTTCGAATGTGTTCAACTTTGTTATGTGTCAACTATTACATCATCATCATCAAGTAACAAGCCTGCTGGCGTAGGTGAGCATGTCTCTCCACAACTTTCGATCTCGACAGTTATTTATCATTTCTGTTGTTGACCTTCTGCCAAGCCATTCTCTTAAGCTGTCTGTTATTTTTTTTCTTTGCTTCCCTCAATCTCTCCATCCCTCAATTTTCCCAGTTGTCACAATATATTCCAGCTGTTCTCTTCTCTTTACATGGTCAACAAATTATGATTATTTCTTCCTAATATTGGAAATAGTTCTCTTTTTGCTTTGGCCTCTTACAGAACGTTTTCATTACTATTCTTAGCTGTCCATGGTATTCTCAACATTTTTCTGTAAAACCAAATTTCTACAGCCTCCAGTGATTTTCTTGACTGCTGTCCTAGTGTCCATGATTTACATCCATATGTTAAGACTAGCTCTACATAAAATTTAAGAATTCTTTTTTCTTGTTCCCTTCAACTATTACATAATTAGCAATAAAAGGGAAAACTTACTGGAGTTTTTCTGCAGTCAATAGCACAGACTGCTTTCATGTGTGGGGACTTCGTGAAGATGTTATTCTTGGATGAGACTGCCACCTCAAGTGGTTTACTGTGGAGGATAGTTAACAAGTTCTGTAAATGTTACACGGTTGTGGAATGATGGAGGGTTGATGGAGTCAGTGAGGTTGAGTGATGAGGTTGAAGATATGAGAGTTGGTGGAGTCAGTGAGGTGGACTGATTAGTTTGAAGATATGAGAGTTGATGGAATAAGTGATGTGGAGTGATGAGTTTGAAGATATGAGAGTTGGTGGTGTCAGTGAGGTTGAGTGATGAGTTTGAAGATATGAGAGTTGGTGGAATCAGTGAGGTTGAGTGATGAGTTTGAAGATATGAGAGTTGGTGGAGTCAGTGAGGTTGAGTGATGAGTTTGAAGATATGAGAGTTGGTGGAATCAGTGAGGTTGAGTGATGAGTTTGAAGATATGAGAGTTGGTGGAGTCAGTGAGGTTGAGTGATGAGTTTGAAGATATGAGAGTTGGTGGAATCAGTGAGGTTGAGTGATGAGTTTGAAGATATGAGAGTTGGTGGAATCAGTGAGGTTGAGTGATGAGTTTGAAGATATGAGAGTTGGTGGAATCAGTGAGGTTGAGTGATGAGATTGAAGATATGAGAGTTGGTGGAGTCAGTGAGGTTGAGTGATGAGTTTGAAGACATGAGAGTTGGTGGAGTCAGTGAGGTTGAGTGATGAGATTGAAGATATGAGAGTTGGTGGAGTCAGTGAGGTGGACTGATTAGTTTGAAGATATGAGATAAAACTGACACCAAAGAAAATAGATAAGAAATGTTGAAACCCTAAAATGTGAATTTATAGAAGTATTAATTGGACAGAGAAGAAAACAATACATTGACGTTTTGAAAAGTTAGAATAAGATATTCTTGCTCTTCTTCTTCTTCTACCTTTTTAGCTCCCAGTGGAGCATAGGTCTTCAACAAACACTTTCCAAGTCAACAAACACTTGCCATTCTTTAAGATCATTCCATGTCTTCCCCATCATCTTCATCTCTGCTTCTATCTGTCTTCTCCAAGAATTCCTTGGTTTTCCTCTTTGTCTTTTCCCCTGGGGATTCCAAAAAAGGGTCTGTTGTGTAGTACTCTCATTTGGCTTCCGTAGTGTGTGTCCTATCCAGCGCCATCGTCTTCGTTGTATCTCTTTATCCACTGGTGTTCGACTGGTACATTTCCATAATTCTATGTTAGTGACTTTGTCCTGCCATTTCCATCCTTTTATTCTGCGTAAGCATCCATTAATGAAAGTCTGTATTTTCGTGATTGTCAATTTTGTTGTTCACCATGTTTCACAGCCTTATAATAGGACCGCCTTAACATTTGAGTTGAAAAGAAGATATTGTTAGGTTGTAAATAGACGCATGTTTGTAGTGTGTGAAGAGACAGGTAGAAGTTTAGGTTTGAATAGACGCATGTTTGTAGTGTGTGAAGAAACAGGTAGAAGTTTAGGTTTGAATAGACGCATGTTTGTAGTGTGTGAAGAGACAGGTAGAAGTTTAGGTTTGAATAGTTTACATGAAGCCCAAACCTCATTCTTCTTCTACCTTTTTAGCTCCCAGTGGAACAGCTTCAACAAACACTTTCCAAGTCGCTCTGCCATTCTTTTAAGATCATTCCACGTCCTCCCCATCATCCTCATCTCTGCTTCAATCTGTCTTCTCCAAGAATTCCTTGGTCTTCCTCTCTACCTTTTCCCCTGGGGATTCCAAAAAAGGGCCTGTTGTGTAATACTCTCAGTTGGCTTCCGTAGTGTGTGTCCTATCCAGCGCCATCGTCTCTTAGACAGAGAGCTCTTCTCTTTCCTGGATGGCGGATTTACTTTTTCTCTCTTTGACTTGTCCCTGTTTGTGAAGTTTTTTCGGCTTATTTGTTTTACAGTATGGGATAGCCAGTCCCATGCCCAACCCTCCTTTCTCGCCTCTTACGAACATGCCTGGTAGGGTACAGCGCCAAACCTCACTAGCACTTCTTTAATCTACGCCACCCAGTATTTTTGTGTGTGTGTTTTTTTTTTAAACCGAGATTTGTTTAATAATCGGAGTGATGTAAATAAAAAATTTGAAGTTCCTGATTTTATAACTAGACTTGTAAACTATAGTCCGTTCAGAAATTCATAATCACACCTGAATTAGCTTTGCGTGATAACCGCTTGTTATTTTGGTTTCAAATTTTACATGGAATCTTAGAATATTGATGACGCAAAGATTTTGGTAATTTTTATTCCACAAACACAACAGATTTTGCACTTCAGCGAATTCCTTTGATCTTTTATGACGATATCACACAAGTTGATTCAAATTTTAGAGTTTACAGTAATCGTGTTAAATTTTCCAGTTTACTGAAATTCTTGTCAGAGGCGTATCTACATAGTGCTTAATTGTGGGTGTTGTTCGTTATGTGTATTTGCAAACATGAATTCAATTGCTTACAATTAGTCTTGTCCTTCGGTCACCATTAGACCCCATTTAGTCCTAACTGCAGCTGGAATTGATTTCATCTTAATTTTAATCATTCCGAATCTGACGATTCCAAGAGGTTGATAATCATTACTGGCAGGACAAATAGTAATCCATCTCGTTTCCAGTACTCATCTTCCACTCGCAACACATGTTCAACACAGTTCTTTTGCATAGTTATCAATTTGCATTTCAAACTCATTGTAATTTAGATATAAATGTTGGTATTTAAAGTCAACAAATTGCCTACTGAGTCTTCACAAAATTAATAAAGATACGCCTTCCCTTAGGTAATTAATGCCCAGGCTGTGGTGCGTCATGCCGTTCAATAACAATTCAGTTTTGTGCACGGGATTTTCCTGAAGTTAGTGTTTCTGCAATAGCCAAACTATTTTACGTGAACGACCGCACCAAATTAATGTATATACCCTAAAATGGTGTCAAATTCGAACAGGGTGAATTTAATATACCCTAAGGAAGGAAACTTTTAAACTAGATCAAATTTCTCAGAGCAAAAAATATTTCTATAACGTCATCAATATTCTAAGACTGCATGCAAAATGTGAAACCAAAATAACAAGCGGTTATCGCGCAAAACTAATTCAGGTGTGATTATGAATTTCTGAACGGACTATACCTGAATATTGTGTGGCTGTGTTCATAAACTGTATCTAGTGGGGCGATCTGGTCCGATCAAGCAACAACCAACACACAACGCGAAGTACCACTAATTACAATGACAACGACCTTCCACATGATTAGATATATAGCTATGTTATTGAGTACCTCTCAGATCAGTTCACCTTGGGGGAAGTTAAGACAAGGCCAGAAGGTCTTACCGTAGATTAGATTGAGTCAAGCCGATCAGTACCTGGTACTCAAGTTCGGTAATTGAGATAAATCAAGATGAACCGAATAAATTAAGGTAAATCAGACAAATCAAGGTAAATCAAGGTAAATCAGACAAATCAAGGCGAACAAGATATATCAAGGTGAACAAGATTCTCTCTCGCAACAGTTGCTCTCAACAGTCTCTCTCAACAATCTCTCTCTCAACAGTCTCTCTCAACAATCTCTCTCTCAACAGTCTCTCTCAACAATCTCTCTCAACAATCTCTCTCTCAGCAGTCTCTCTCAACAATCTCTCTCAGCAGTCTCTCTCAACAATATCTCTCTCAACAATCTCTCTCAACAATATCTCTCTCAACAGTCTCTCTCAACAATCTCTCTCAGCAGTCTCTCTCAACAATATCTCTCTCAACAGTCTCTCTCAACAATATCTCTCTCAACAGTCTCTCTCAACAATATCTCTCTCAACAGTCTCTCTCAACAATATCTCTCTCAACAGTCTCTCTCAACAACATCTGTCTCAACAATCTCTCTCAACAATCTCTCTCTCAACAGTCTCTCTCAACAATCTCTCTCAGCAGTCTCTCTCAACAATCTCTCTCAGCAGTCTCTCTCAACAATATCTCTCTCAACAGTCTCTCTCAACAATATCTCATTCAACATCTCTCTCAACAATCTCTCTCTCAGCAGTCTCACCCAAAAGTCTGTCTCTCAACAGTCTCTCTCTCAACAGTCTCTCTCAACAATATATCTCTCAACAGTCTCTCTCAACAATCTCTCTCAACAGTCTCTCTCAACAATATATCTCTCAACAGTCTCTCTCAACAATCTCTCTCAGCAGTCTCTCTAAACAATATCTCTCTCAACAGTCTCTCTCAACAATATCTCTCTCAACAGTCTCTCTCAACAATATATCTCTCAACAGTCTCTCTCAACAATATCTCTCTCAACAGTCTCTCTCAACAATATCTCTCTCAACAGTCTCTCTCAACAATATCTCTCTCAACAGTCTCTCTCAACAATATCTCTCTCAACAGTCTCTCTCAACAATATCTCTCTCAACAGTCTCTCTCAACAATATCTCTCTCAACAGTCTCTCTCAACAATATCTCTCTCAACAGTCTCTCTCAACAATATATCTCTCAACAGTCTCTCTCAACAATATCTCTCTCAACAGTCTCTCTCAACAATATCTCTCTCAACAGTCTCTCTCAACAATATCTCATTCAACATCTCTCTCAACAATCTCTCTCAGCAGTCTCTCTCAACAATATCTCTCTCAACAGTCTCTCTCAACAATATCTCTCTCAACAGTCTCTCTCAACAATATCTCTCTCAACAGTCTCTCTCAACAATATCTCTCTCAACAGTCTCTCTCAACAACATCTGTCTCAACGATCTCTCTCAACAATCTCTCTCTCAACAGTCTCTTTCAACAATCTCTCTCAGCAGTCTCTCTCAACAATCTCTCTCAGCAGTCTCTCTCAACAATATCTCTCTCAACAGTCTCTCTCAACAATATCTCTCTCAACAGTCTCTCTCAACAATATATCTCTCAACAGTCTCTCTCAACAATCTCTCTCAGCAGTCTCTCTAAACAATATCTCTCTCAACAGTCTCTCTCAACAATATCTCTCTCAACAGTCTCTCTCAACAATATCTCTCTCAACAGTCTCTCTCAACAATATATCTCTCAACAGTCTCTCTCAACAATATCTCTCTCAACAGTCTCTCTCAACAATATCTCTCTCAACAGTCTCTCTCAACAATATCTCTCTCAGCAGTCTCTCTCAACAATATCTCATTCAACATCTCTCTCAACAATCTCTCTCTCAGCAGTCTCACCCAAAAGTCTGTCTCTCAACAGTCTCTCTCTCAACAGTCTCTCTCTCAACAGTCGCTCTCTCAAAAGTCTCTCTCTCAAAAGTCTCTCAACAGCCTCTCTCCCTCAACTGTCTCTCAACAGTCTCTCAACAGTCTCTCTCGCTCAACAGTCTCTCTCCGTCAACAGTCTCTCCCTCAACAGTCTCTGCCTCAACAGTCTCTCAACAGTCTCTCAACAGTCTCTCAACAGTCTCTCTCGCTCAACAGTCTCTCTCCGTCAACAGTCTCTCTCTCAACTGTCTCTCAACAGTCTCTCCCTCAACAGTCTCTCCCTCAACAGTCTCTCCCTCAACAGTCTCTCAACAGTCTCTCCCTCAACAGTCTCTCCCTCAACAATCTCTCCCTCAACAGTCTCTCAACTGTCTCTCAACAGTCTCTCAACAGTCTCTCTCCCTCAACAGTCTCTCCCTCAACAGTCTCTCCCTCAACTGTCTCTCAACAGTCTCTCAACAGTCTCACCCTCAACAGTCTCTCCCTCAACAGTCTCTCAACAGTCTCTCTCCCTCAACAGTCTCTCTCCCTCAACAGTCTCTCCCTCAACAGTCTCTCTCTCAACAGTCTCTCTCGCTCAACAGTCTTCTCCGTCAACAGTCTCTCCCTCAACAGTCTCTCCCTCAACAGTCTCTCAACAGTCTCTCTCGCTCAACAGTTTCTCTCCGTCAACAGTCTCTCTCCGTCAACAGTCTCTCTCCCTCAACTGTCTCTCAACAGTCTCTCTCGCTCAACA
>JAVIAB010000026.1:27232878-27410378 GCA_032433765.1 Megaustenia siamemsis | reverse complement strand
TTCTTTCCATCCAATTCTACCTATTCTTCTATAAATCCACATTTCAAAGGCTTCAATTTTCTGTTCTGTTTTCTGGTCTAATGTCCATGTTTCTGCACCATACAGGAATATTGAGAAGATGTAACATTTTGCTATTCTTAGTTTCAGCCCTGGTGTTATTTGTTTTGATGTTAGTATATTTTTCATGGCATTGAAATTACTTTTTGCTATTTCTATTCTTTTATTTATTTCAGTTGTACATTTTCCATCACTGGTTATAGTATGTCCCAGGTAGTTGTAGCTCTGAACTGTCTTCAGGTCTATTCCTTCAACTTTGATATATAATTGTAGGTCTTGAGAATTTTCTTTGTTTATGATCATAGTTTTAGTCTTTTTGATATTCATTTCTAGTCCATATTTTTGCTTGTTATGCTTATCACATTAAGCAATTGTTGTAGATCTTTAGGATTTTCTGCTAGTAGTACAGTATCATCAGCATATCTTAGGTTATTGATTATCTTCCCATTAATGTTTAGGCCTGGCATCTCATTGATGTTTTTAAAGATTTGCTCAGTGTATATATTGAACAAGCTTGGTGATAGGATGCATCCTTGTCTTACTCCTCTTTTTATGTCCATGGGTGTAGAGTTCTCCTTGTTATATTTTATTATTGCTGTTTGCTCCCAGTACAAATTACATATTAGTCGTATGTCTGTGTCATCCAGATTTATATATTTTAGGCAGTCTATAAGTTGCTCATGGTGTATTCTATCGAAAGCTTTGGTGTAGTCTATGAAGCAGGCATATATTGGTTTGTTTACTTCTATGTACTTTTCAATCAATGTTCTCATGCTGAATATGGCTTCTTTTGTCCCACTGTTTTTCTTGAATCCGAATTGTTGCTCATCTAGTTCATTATTAATTTTATTCTGAATCCTTCCTTGTATAACTTTTAGTAAAATTTTGGTTGCCTGGCTCATTAGGCTTATTGTTCTAAAATCGCTGCATTCAACTGCACCATTCTTTTTAGGCAATGCTATAAAAGTTGATGTTTTTAGTTCATTTGGTATGTATCATGTGCGGTATATGTCGTTGCATATGTCTGTGATCACTTCAATGCAAAAATCTTCTAGTGTCTGTATCATCTCTATCTGTATATTGTCAGGTCCTGCTGCTTTTCGCTTTTTCATTGTTTTTATAGCTTTTTTCTACTTCAGATTTCAGGATTTTATAGCTGGATGTACATTTTATGAATGTTTTTTGTGTCCCTTTCATCATGAAATAGTTCTGTTATATATTCTTGCCATCTTTCGATTATATCTTTGTTGTCTGTTAGCATTCTTCCCTCTTTGTTTGCAATACATCCGTTTCCTGCTGCTATTTTATCTTTATTAGTCATACTTTTTATTTCTGTGTGTATTCCTCTTAAATTTTGTTTACTTTCCATAGTTTCTTTCAGGATTCTTGCATGCTGTTTTTTATGCATTGCCATTTGGTTGTGACTTTTTCTTCAGGATTTTCTCTTCTGTACTGCTCAATCCCTTCTTCTAGCAGCCTCTGATATGTGTTCTTTACTTGTATAGTGTAAGTTTCTTTCACATCTTTCTGATTTAAAGCTGTTGTATATATTGCTGTTGCAGAATTAGTATTTTGTTGACTTCTCTTTAATTTGATTTTTATTTTAATCATTACAGGATTGTGATATGAATTAATATCTGCTCCTGGATAGGTTTTGGCTTTCTTTACGCTGTTCCGGAATCTGTCTTTTATCATTATATAATCTATTTGATTCCTCTTCTTATCTCCAGGGCTTTTCCATGTGTATAATTTCCTTTTCTCTTGCTCAAAGTAGGTGTTACATATTATCAGTCTGTTTTCTTCAAAAAATTGAATTAATCTTTCTCCTCTGTCATTTCCTTTTCCTAACCCATGATTTCCTATAATGGTCTTATATCTGCCTTTTCCCACTTTTGCGTTCATGCCACCCATTACAAACAAGATGTCTGAAGATTTCACTTGCTTCATAACTGTATTTAGAACTTCATAGTATGCTTCTATTAGTTCATCCGTATAGTCTTGAGTAGGTGCGTATGTCTGTATTATTGCTATGTCAAATGGCTTTGCCTTCATTTTTATTAATATAATCATATCATTGTATGTCACTTGAGTATTTATATATTTTTATAGTTCTCGTTTTATTAGTATGCCCACCCCTCTTTGGTGTTAGTATTGTTGCCTGAGTATATAAATGTATATTTATCATCTTGTATGTATCCACTTTCCTTCCATCTTGTTTCTGATATGCCTAAAATAACTATGTTTAATCTCTCTGCTTCTATCATAAGATTTTCTAGTTTTCCTGGTTGGTATAAGGTCCTAACATTCCATGTGGCTATTTTTAGTTCGTTCCTAAAACAGTAGTTAGAATTTCTCTCCTTGGCTTTCTTTGGAATGTTGCGTGATGAGGCTCTAATCTCTTTCACGGTGGTCTGCCATATAACGAATAATAGTTCCGGGTTCACCCAGTCTTAAATGGGTACCGGATTTTTTTCTGGGAAAGTAAAGCGGCACGGGCGTAATACCGACCACATTACCCCAAAAATCATGTGCTGAATGTCTGTGAAATTTATGGTCACTAACACCTTATTCCCTATACGCAACTTGGCGTGACGGGGGTACTTTACATTACTTTTTATTATCGCAGAATAAGAATAATAAATAACATGTATTGACAACAAACAGCAGCCATAAGAACTAGAAACCAATTGGGAATGTTTCAACAAATAAAACAGGGTGTTAGACAAGGTTGTGTGCTGTCACCAGATTTGTTTAATATTTATAGTGAGATTATTTTAAGATCCCTAAGGGGCATGCCTGGAATAAAAAATGGATGTCATAACATAAATAATCTAAGGTATGCTAAAGATACAGTCCTAATCGCTAAGAGTGAAAATGAGTTAGAAGAAATGTTGGACATTATAGTGAAAGAATGCAAAAATAAAGGACTCAGCCTTAATAGCAAAAAGGCAGAAGTAATGATAGCAACAAAAAAAAAGACATCACCTCAGTGCAAAATAAATAGAAGTGGAAGAATATTAAAACAGGTAAATGAATTTAAATATTTGGGAACTTTGTTAACCTCAGACGGAAGATGTACAAAAGAGGCGAGATGCAGAATGGCTCAGGCAAAAGCAGCTTTCCAAAAAATGAGGAAGATACTATGCAATCTATTTTTGACAATAGAAACAAGAAAAAGAGTTCTTAAATGTTATGTAGAGCCAGTATTAAAATATGGATGTGAATCATGGAAAATATGACAACAGACAAGAAAATCACAGGAGTCTGTAGAAATGTGGTTTTACAGAAGAATGTTGAGAATATCATGGACAGCTAAGAAGATTAATGAAAACGTTCTGAAAGAGGCCAAAGCAAAAAGAGAGCTAATTTCCAATATTAGGAAGAAACAATCATAATTTTTTTGGCCATGTAATGAGAAGAGAACAGCTGGAATATATTGTGACAACTGGAAAAATTGAGAGACGAAGAGATAGAGGGAAGGAAAGAGAAAAGATAACAGACAGCTTAAGAGAATGGCTTTGAAAAAGATCAACAACAGAAATGATAAATAACTGTCGTGATCAAAAGTTGTGGATAGACATGATCACCTACGCCAGCAGGCACGGTACTTGATGATTAACCAAGTATTCCAACCTTCCTCTTCTCATGATGTGTCAGAAAAATGTTAATTGTTTCTTTTATGATGTTTCTTAAGGGTTCCCTTTATGTGTTGGCCTCTTTTAGAATTTCCCCGCTGGTACTTTTAATTTTCCGGGGAACTTTCAACATTCTTCTGAGAAATCCCATCTCTGTGGCCTCTAATCGTCTTTTCATTTGTTTGTCTGCTGTCCATGATTGCCTTCCATAGGTCAGAATTGGCTCTGTATAGTACCATTGACATTTCTTAGATGATGCTAAAAAAATGTGTACATCAAGAAGCCTCATTTCATGCTCCTGACACATCTAATGTTGGTGCTAGTTATATACAAATAATTGATTTAATAGTAATATAAAATGTTAACATATATAAGGCTAAAGAAGTTAGAATAACTCATACACCATTAGATTGGTCAAAGCAAAAAGAGAGCTAATTTCCAATATTAGGAAGAAACAATCATCATTTTGGGCCATGTAATGAGAAGAGAACAACTGGAATATATTGTAACAACTGGGAAAAATTGAGGGACGAAGAGATAGAGGGAAGCAAAGAGAAAAAATAACAGACAGCTTAACAGAATGGCTTGGCAGAAGGTCAACAACAGAAATGATAAATAACTGTCGAGATCGAAAGTTGTGGAGAGATATTTTCACCTACACCAGCATGCCCGGTACTTGATGATGATGGTACCATTAGAGTAATGCAGAAGTGGATTGATGGGTAGAGAATTCTGACGATTTGGAGTGATGGACGAGTAGAGTTTATTTGTGGTGTGGTGGAGTAATGAACGAGTAGATTTTATTTGTAGTGTGGTGGAGTAATGAACGAGTAGAGTTTATTTGTGGTGTGGTGGAGTAATGAACTAGTAGACTTTTTTGTGGTGTGGTGGAGTAATGAACTAGTAGACTTTATTTGTGGTGTGGTGGAGTAATGAACGAGTAGACTTTATCGTTGGTGTGGTAGAGTAATGAATGTGTACACTTTATTTGTTGTGTGATAGAGTAATGAATGAGTAGACTTTATTTGTGGTGTGCTAGAGTAATGAACGTGTAGACTTTACTATTGGCGTGGTAGAATAATGAACTATATAGTCGAGATTTTGTCTGAAAGGTCTACCTGTTAAATGTACAAACATACCCTGATTGCTACCGTTACCACACGCCATTTCAGCGCCAGTAATATCAACATTGATAGTTGCACTTCAAACAACAACTTTTAAATTAAAGAATTCCACAGGAACAGTGCATACAATTATTGGGAGTCAAGTAATTACTTGGAAGGGTAATCAACTTACCGTGTGGTTATGGCCACTTTTGCCACCTTTATCCGATGACGAACCTTGGCTACCTGATGGGGATCCTGATCCTGTGTTTGTAGTTGGTGAGTTTCCTGTTGGTGAGTTTCCGGTTGGTGAGCTTCCGGTTGGTGAGCTTCCGGTTGATGAGCTTCCGGTTGGTGAGCTTCCTGTTGGTGAGCTTCCTGTTGGTGAGCTTCCGGTTGGTGAGCTTCCGGTTGGTGAGCTTCCTGTTGGTGAGCTTCCTGGTGGTGAGCTTCCTGATCCTGTGTGTGTAGATGGTGTGCTTCCTGTTGGTGAGCTTCCGGTTGGTGAGCTTCCTGATCCTGTGTGTGTAGTTGGTGGGCTTCCTGTTGGTGAACTTCCTGGTGGTGAGCTTCCTGATCCTGTGTGTGTAGTTGTTGAGCTTCCGGTTGGTGAGCTTCCTGATCCTGTGTGTGTAGCTGGTGGGCTTCCTGTTGGTGAACTTCCTGGTGGTGAGCTTCCTGATCCTGTGTGTGTAGTTGTTGAGCTTCCGGTTGGTGAGCTTCCTGATCCTGTGTGTGTAGTTGGTGAGCTTCCTGATCCTGTGTGTGTAGCTGGTGAGCTTCCTGACCCTGTGTGTGTAGCTGGCGTTTTGCTTGGGCTAGCCTGTAAACGTTAATCACAAACAACATGCTGTCATTGGGTTCAATGAAACAAGCTGCATCACTTATGCTACAACAAGCAGTAAAATAACACCTCGACATACCATAACAAAAATTAGCACGAAGCAACAATGCATAGAAGATATTTTCATTTCCACTCTGTGATAATTACGCCAAACATGGACATTCACAACAAAATCATAAACACAAATTTAACATTACTGAAATGAGATATGTATTTCAAGCTGCTGGATGTACTAGAAAGATTATTAAAATATGAGACCGTAAGAGAAAGAAATAACATAGAACTAGTCTTATTATTTTTCTTTTTCTTCTTGTCTTATCATTTGCCATTCAGCGTTGAGGGGCTAGATGAATTAGCAGAGAACTACAAACAACGGGCAGAGAGTGTACAGAAAATAGTCAAACCATCATCATCTTCATCTTCATCATCATTATCATCCTCATCAAGTAACATGCCTGCTGGCGTAGGTGATCATGTCTCTCCACAAATTTCGATCTTGACAGTTATTGTTGTCCTGAATTCTGTAATTGTGCCGACCCATGATTATACACAAAATCTACGACGGTGGTTTTCTGTTCCCTTCCGCCGGTTTGTTTACGGTTGGCTCCGCTAGCCTTTGACTAAAAAGTCTCACCCACAAGGCAGTGGTGTTGTTTAACTTCAGGATACCCTACCGTAGTCATTTAGTCTACCAAGCATACCTGCAAGACAGCAGGGAAACCACAGGTTGTATTCTCTCCTGCATACAATAGCAGGTAACAATTACCCGACCTGACAAAATAGATTATTAAACCTGCTATCAAATAGTCATAACACGTGAGAGGAATATCATTTAATTACATGACATAAAAACCACAATGAAAAGAGGGAGAGGTATACTGGAAATAGAGACAGGTGGAGATAATACCATCATGGAAAGTTGGAGGGATACAATCATGGTAAAGAGGAGAGATACCATCATGGTAAAGAGGAGAGATACCATCATGGTAAAGAGGAGAGATACCATCATGGTAAAGAGGAGAGATACCATCATGGTAAAGAGGAGAGATATCATCATGGTAAAGAGGAGAGATATCATCATGGTAAAGAGGAGAGATACCATCATGGTAAAGAGGAGAGATATCATCATGGTAAAGAGGAGAGATACCATCATGGTAAAGAGGAGAGATACCATCATGGTAAAGAGGAGAGATACCATCATGGTAAAGAGGAGAGATACCATCATGAAAACGATGAGAGATAGCATAATGGAAAGTTGGAGAGAAATCATCACAGATAGGTGAAGAGATACCATCATAGACAGGTGGGGAGATACCATCATAGACAGGTGGAGAGACACCATTATGCAAAGTTGGAGAGACACCATCGTGGAAAGTTGGAGAGATACTATCATGGAAAGTAGATAGATAGATAGATAGATAGATAGATAGATAGATAGATAGATAGATAGATAGATAGATAGATAGATAGATAGATAGATAGATAGATAGATAGATAGATAGATAGATAGATAGATAGATAGATAGATAGATAGATAGATAGATAGATAGATAGATAGATAGATAGATAGATAGATAGATAGATAGATAGATAGATAGATAGATAGATAGATAGATAGATAGATAGATAGATAGATAGATAGATAGATAGATAGATAGATAGATAGATAGATAGATAGATAGATAGATATCATCATCATCATCATCATCATCATCATCGTGTGTCTTCTCCGGCTGACAGACAAGTCATTCCAGCTAAGTGTTACTATTTTATATAGTATATACTATATTATATATATTCTCATATTCTTTCTATTTACTCACCCTACCTCCCCTCATGTAGCTTTCTGCTTCTTTTTTCATTTTTCTACATCCTACTTCCCTCTTTTCTGTCCACCTCTTCATTCTTATGATCATGTAGTTATAGATAATTGTGTTTCACCGTTTGTTTTCGTTGTCCTTGTACTCTGAAGAAGGCCTCATGCTGAAACGTCAGTATTGTGTTGTGTTCCTCCCTTGTAAAGCTGTCTTCATACGTTGGAGTGTTTAACACTCCCCACCACTGGTTCTAAACAACGAAGGTTGGCTACCGTGGGTCGCCATTCCACTCTGTTTATTGCTTTGATGGTGCAGGTTGTCATAGATTGACTTGACCATCTTTTGATGTTACTCGTCCATGTTAGTCTTGGTCTGCCTTTGCCTCTTTTACCTTGTATTTTTCCTTCCAATATTACTTTTACTAGGCTGTTGTGTCTTTTAACATGCCCCAAAAATTGCATTTGTCTTGTCTTGATTGTATTTAGTAGTTCTCTTTTTATTTTCAGTTGTTTTAAAACTTCATCGTTTGTTATCTTTTGTTTCCATCCAATTCTACCTATTCTTATATAAATCCACATTTCAAAGGCTTCAGTTTTCTGTTCTGTTTTCTTGTCTAATGTCCATGTTTCTGCACCATACAGGAATATTGAGAAGATGTAACATTTTGCTATTCTTAGTTTCAGCCCTGTTGATATTTGTTTTGTTGTTAGCATATTTTTCATGGCATTAAAATTACTTTTTGCCATACCTATTCTTTTGTTTATTTCAGTTTTGCATTTTCCATTATTGGTTACAGTATGTCCCAGGTAGTTGTAGCTCTGGACTGTCTCCAGAGGTGTTCCCTCAACTGTGATATTTAATTGTAGGTCTTGAGAATTTTCTTTGTTTATGATCATAGTTTTAGTCTTTTTTATATTCATTTCTAGTCCATATTTTTGCGTCTTTTGTTTATCACATTAAGCAATTGTAGATCTTTAGAATTTTCTGCTAGTAGTACAGGATTATCCGCATATCTTAGGTTATTGATTATCTTTCCATTAATGTTTAGGCCTGGCATCTCATTGATGTTTTTAAAGATTTGCTCAGTGTATAGATTGAACAAGCTTGGTGATAGGATGCATCCCTGTCTTACTCCTTTTTTTATGTCCATGGGTGTAGAGTTCTCCTTGTTATATTTTATTATTGCTGTTTGCTCCCAGTACAAATTACATATTAGTCGTATATCTGCGTCGTCTAGATTTATATCCTTTAGGCAGTCTATAAGTTGGTTATGGTGTATTCTATCGAAAGCTTTGGTGTAGTCTATGAAGCAGGCATATATTGGTTTGTTTACTTCTGTGTACTTTTCAATCAATGTTCTCATGCTGAATATGGCTTCTTTTGTCCCACTGTTTTTCCTGAATCCAAATTGTTGCTCATCTAATTCAGTATTGATTTTACTCTGAATCCTTCCCTGTACAACTTTTAGTAAAATTTTTGTTACCTGGCTCATTAGGCTTATTGTTCTAAAGTCACTGCATTCAACTGCACCATTCTTTTTAGGCAATGCAATGAAAGTTGATGTTTTTAGATCGTTTGGTATGTATCCTGCATGGTTTATGTCATTGCATATGTCTGTGATCACTTCGACGCCAAACTCTTCTAGAGCTTGTATCATCTTTATTTGTATATTGTCAGGCCCTGCTGCTTTTTCCTATTTCATTGTTTTTATAGCTTTTTCTACTTCAGATTTCAGGATTTTATAGTTGTATGTACATTTTATGTCTGGCTTTTTGTCCCTTTCGTCGTGAAATAATTCTGTTATATATTCTTGCCATCTATCTATTATATCTTTGTTGTCTGTTAGCATTCTTCCCTCTTTGTTTGCAATACATCCGTTTCCTGTAGCTTTTTTGTCTTTATTCGTCATCCTCTTTATTTCTGTGTGCATCTCTCCTAAGATTTGTTTACTTTCCATAGTTTCGACTTCTAGACATCTTTGGTTGAGCCAGTCTTCTTTTGCCTTTTTGCACATTCTCCGTATTTCATTGTCTATATCCTTGTATCTGGCAGTGTTTTTCGCTTGTCTTCTTTCTTCCATTTTTTCTAATATTTTGTCTGTTATCCATTTTTGATTTTTGTTACTTTCCTTTTTGGGCAAGGTGTTGCAGGATTCTTGCATGCTGTTTTTTATGCATTGTCATTTTGTTGTGACTTTTTCCTCAGGATTTTCTCTTCTGTACTGCTCAATCCCCTCTTCTAGTAGCTTCTGATATGTGTTCTTCACTTGTACAGTATAAATTTCTTGTACATCTTTCTGGTTTAACGCTGTTATATCTATTGGTGTTGCTGAATTAGTTTTTTGTTTGCTTCTCTTTAATTTTATTTTAATTTTTATCATTACAGGATTGTGGTCTGAATTAATGTCTGCTCCTGGTTAGGTTTTGGCTTTCTTGACGCTGTTCCGGAATCTGTCTTTTATCATTATGTAATCTATTTGATTTCTCTTCTTGTCTCCAGGGCTTTTCCATGTGTATAATTTCCTTTTCTCTTGCTCAAAGAAGGTGTTGCATATTATCAGTCTGTTTTCTTCTCAAAATTGTATTAATTTTTCTCCTCTGTTATTCCTTTTTCCTAGACCATGATTTCCTATAATGGTCTTATATTTACTTTTTCCTACTTTAGCGTTCATGTCACCCATTATAATCAAGGTGTCTGATGATTTCACTTGCTTCATAACTGTGTTTAGATCTTCATAGTATGCCTCTATTTGTTCGTCTGTATAGTCTTGAGTAGGTGCGTATGTCTGCATTATTGCTATGTCGAATGGTTTAGCCTTCATTCTTATTAGTATATTCCTATCATTATATGTCAATTGAGTATTTATATATTTTTGTAGCTCTCGTTTTATTAGAATGCCTACTCCTCTTTGATGTTCTGTTGTGTTACCTGAATATATAAATGTATATTTATCGTCTTGTATGTATCCACTTTCCTTCCATCTTGTTTCTGATATGCCTAAGATATCTATGTTTAATCGTTCTGCTTCTACCATAAGATTTTATAGTTTTCCTTGTTGGTATAAGTTCCTAGCATTCCATGTAGCTATTTTTATTTCGTTCCTAGAACAATATTTAGAATTTCTCTTCGTGGCTTTCTTTGGATTGTTACATGATGAGGCTCCAATCTCTTTCACAGTGGTCTGCCATATTCGCCTTTCGTGTTCTGAATATGCCTCATGTGTACCACACACTTTGCTGTTTTCGCTTTCTGGGCCGTTGATTATTTCAAATTCGTCCGCCCCATCCACCGTCGCAGACTTTTCACATACGGGTTGAACACACCCGACTACCGCCGACATTGTTGTCGAACCATGTGCTTGCCTATCGAACCGTGAACACACGACACAAAGGAAGAATAAATCATAGATAGATTGATAGACAGACAGACAGACAGACAGACAGACAGACAGACAGACAGACAGACAGACAGACAGACAGACAGACAGACAGACAGATAGATAGATAGATAGATAGATAGATAGATAGATAGATAGATAGATAGATAGATAGATAGATAGATAGATAGATAGATAGATAGATAGATAGATAGATAGATAGATAGATAGATAGATAGATAGATAGATAGATAGATAGATAGATAGATAGATAGATAGATAGACAGATAGACAGACAGATAGACAGATAGATAGATAGATAGATAGATAGATAGATAGATAGATAGATAGATAGATAGATAGATAGATAGATAGATAGATAG
This sequence comes from Megaustenia siamemsis, assembly GCA_032433765.1. Classification (NCBI taxonomy): domain Eukaryota; kingdom Metazoa; phylum Mollusca; class Gastropoda; order Stylommatophora; family Ariophantidae; genus Megaustenia; species Megaustenia siamemsis. The sequence continues at coordinate 27,399,163 of JAVIAB010000026.1, read as the reverse complement.
ATAGATAGATAGATAGATAGATAGATAGATAGATAGATAGATAGATAGATAGATAGATAGATAGATAGATAGATAGACAGACAGACAGACAGATAGACAGACAGATAGATAGACAGATAGATAGATAGATAGATAGATAGATAGATAGATAGATAGATAGATAGATAGATAGATAGATAGATAGATAGATAGATAGATAGATAGATAGATAGATAGATAGATAGATAGATAGATAGATAGATAGATAGATAGATAGATAGATAGATAGATAGATAGATAGATAGATAGATAGATAGATAGATAGATAGATAGATAGATAGATAGATAGATAGATAGATAGATAGATAGATAGATAGATAGATAGATAGATAGATAGATAGATAGATAGATAGATAGATAGATCATCATCATCATCATCATCATCATCATCGTGTGTCTTCTCCGGCTGACAGACAAGTCATTCCAGCTAAGTGTTACTATTTTATATAGTATATACTATATTATATATATTCTCATATTCTTTCTATTTACTCACCCTACCTCCCCTCATGTAGCTTTCTGCTTCTTTTTTCATTTTTCTACATCCTACTTCCCTCTTTTCTGTCCACCTCTTCATTCTTATGATCATGTAGTTATAGATAATTGTGTTTCACCGTTTGTTTTCGTTGTCCTTGTACTCTGAAGAAGGCCTCATGCTGAAACGTCAGTATTGTGTTGTGTTCCTCCCTTGTAAAGCTGTCTTCATACGTTGGAGTGTTTAACACTCCCCACCACTGGTTCTAAACAACGAAGGTTGGCTACCGTGGATCGCCATTCCACTCTGTTTATTGCTTTGATGGTGCAGGTTGTCATAGATTGACTTGACCATCTTTTGATGTTACTCGTCCATGTTAGTCTTGGTCTGCCTTTGCCTCTTTTACCTTGTATTTTTCCTTCCAATATTACTTTTACTAGGCTGTTGTGTCTTTTAACATGCCCCAAAAATTGCATTTGTCTTGTCTTAATTGTATTTAGTAGTTCTCTTTTTATTTTCAGTTGTTTTAAAACTTCATCGTTTGTTATCTTTTGTTTCCATCCAATTCTACCTATTCTTATATAAATCCACATTTCAAAGGCTTCAGTTTTCTGTTCTGTTTTCTTGTCTAATGTCCATGTTTCTGCACCATACAGGAATATTGAGAAGATGTAACATTTTGCTATTCTTAGTTTCAGCCCTGTTGATATTTGTTTTGTTGTTAGCATATTTTTCATGGCATTAAAATTACTTTTTGCCATACCTATTCTTTTGTTTATTTCAGTTTTGCATTTTCCATTATTGGTTATAGTATGTCCCAGGTAGTTGTAGCTCTGGACTGTCTCCAGAGGTGTTCCCTCAACTGTGATATTTAATTGTAGGTCTTGAGAATTTTCTTTGTTTATGATCATAGTTTTAGTCTTTTTTATATTCATTTCTAGTCCATATTTTTGCGTCTTTTGTTTATCACATTAAGCAATTGTAGATCTTTAGAATTTTCTGCTAGTAGTACAGGATTATCCGCATATCTTAGGTTATTGATTATCTTTCCATTAATGTTTAGGCCTGGCATCTCATTGATGTTTTTAAAGATTTGCTCAGTGTATAGATTGAACAAGCTTGGTGATAGGATGCATCCCTGTCTTACTCCTTTTTTTATGTCCATGGGTGTAGAGTTCTCCTTGTTATATTTTATTATTGCTGTTTGCTCCCAGTACAAATTACATATTAGTCGTATATCTGCGTCGTCTAGATTTATATCCTTTAGGCAGTCTATAAGTTGGTTATGGTGTATTCTATCGAAAGCTTTGGTGTAGTCTATGAAGCAGGCATATATTGGTTTGTTTACTTCTGTGTACTTTTCAATCAATGTTCTCATGCTGAATATGGCTTCTTTTGTCCCACTGTTTTTCCTGAATCCAAATTGTTGCTCATCTAATTCAGTATTGATTTTACTCTGAATCCTTCCCTGTACAACTTTTAGTAAAATTTTTGTTACCTGGCTCATTAGGCTTATTGTTCTAAAGTCACTGCATTCAACTGCACCATTCTTTTTAGGCAATGCAATGAAAGTTGATGTTTTTAGATCGTTTGGTATGTATCCTGCATGGTTTATGTCATTGCATATGTCTGTGATCACTTCGACGTCAAACTCTTCTAGAGCTTGTATCATCTTTATTTGTATATTGTCAGGCCCTGCTGCTTTTTCCTATTTCATTGTTTTTATAGCTTTTTCTACTTCAGATTTCAGGATTTTATAGTTGTATGTACATTTTATGTCTGGCTTTTTGTCCCTTTCGTCGTGAAATAATTCTGTTATATATTCTTGCCATCTATCTATTATATCTTTGTTGTCTGTTAGCATTCTTCCCTCTTTGTTTGCAATACATCCGTTTCCTGTAGCTTTTTTGTCTTTATTCGTCATCCTCTTTATTTCTGTGTGCATCTCTCCTAAGATTTGTTTACTTTCCATAGTTTCGACTTCTAGACATCTTTGGTTGAGCCAGTCTTCTTTTGCCTTTTTGCACATTCTCCGTATTTCATTGTCTATATCCTTGTATCTGGCAGTGTTTTTCGCTTGTCTTCTTTCTTCCATTTTTTCTAATATTTTGTCTGTTATCCATTTTTGATTTTTGTTACTTTCCTTTTTGGGCAAGGTGTTGCAGGATTCTTGCATGCTGTTTTTTATGCATTGTCATTTTGTTGTGACTTTTTCCTCAGGATTTTCTCTTCTGTACTGCTGAATCCCCTCTTCTAGTAGCTTCTGATATGTGTTCTTCACTTGTACAGTATAAATTTCTTGTACATCTTTCTGGTTTAACGCTGTTATATCTATTGGTGTTGCTGAATTAGTTTTTTGTTTGCTTCTCTTTAATTTTATTTTAATTTTTATCATTACAGGATTGTGGTCTGAATTAATGTCTGCTCCTGGTTAGGTTTTGGCTTTCTTGACGCTGTTCCGGAATCTGTCTTTTATCATTATGTAATCTATTTGATTTCTCTTCTTGTCTCCAGGGCTTTTCCATGTGTATAATTTCCTTTTCTCTTGCTCAAAGAAGGTGTTGCATATTATCAGTCTGTTTTCTTCTCAAAATTGTATTAATTTTTCTCCTCTGTTATTCCTTTTTCCTAGACCATGATTTCCTATAATGGTCTTATATTTACTTTTTCCTACTTTAGCGTTCATGTCACCCATTATAATCAAGGTGTCTGATGATTTCACTTGCTTCATAACTGTGTTTAGATCTTCATAGTATGCCTCTATTTGTTCGTCTGTATAGTCTTGAGTAGGTGCGTATGTCTGCATTATTGCTATGTCGAATGGTTTAGCCTTCATTCTTATTAGTATATTCCTATCATTATATGTCAATTGAGTATTTATATATTTTTGTAGCTCTCGTTTTATTAGAATGCCTACTCCTCTTTGATGTTCTGTTGTGTTACCTGAATATATAAATGTATATTTATCGTCTTGTATGTATCCACTTTCCTTCCATCTTGTTTCTGATATGCCTAAGATATCTATGTTTAATCGTTCTGCTTCTACCATAAGATTTTATAGTTTTCCTTGTTGGTATAAGTTCCTAGCATTCCATGTAGCTATTTTTATTTCGTTCCTAGAACAATATTTAGAATTTCTCTTCGTGGCTTTCTTTGGATTGTTACATGATGAGGCTCCAATCTCTTTCACAGTGGTCTGCCATATTCGCCTTTCGTGTTCTGAATATGCCTCATGTGTACCACACACTTTGCTGTTTTCGCTTTCTGGGCCGTTGATTATTTCAAATTCGTCCGCCCCATCCACCGTCGCAGACTTTTCACATACGGGTTGAACACACCCGACTACCGCCGACATTGTTGTCGAACCATGTGCTTGCCTATCGAACCGTGAACACACGACACAAAGGAAGAATAAATCATAGATAGATTGATAGACAGACAGACAGACAGACAGACAGACAGACAGACAGACAGACAGACAGACAGACAGACAGACAGATAGATAGATAGATAGATAGATAGATAGATAGATAGATAGATAGATAGATAGATAGATAGATAGATAGATAGATAGATAGATAGATAGATAGATAGATAGATAGATAGATAGATAGATAGATAGATAGATAGATAGATAGATAGATAGATAGATAGATAGATAGACAGATAGATAGATAGATAGATAGATAGATAGATAGATAGATAGATAGATAGATATAGATAGATAGATAGATAGATAGATAGATAGATAGATAGATAGATAGATAGATAGATAGATAGATAGATAGATAGATAGATAGATAGATAGATAGACAGACAGACAGACAGATAGATAGATAGATAGATAGACAGACAGACAGACAGACAGACAGACAGACAGACAGACAGACAGACAGACAGACAGACAGATAGACAGACAGATAGATAGATAGATAGATAGATAGATAGATAGATAGATAGATAGATAGATAGATAGATAGATAGATAGATAGATAGATAGATAGATAGATAGATAGATAGATAGATAGATAGATAGATAGATAGATAGATAGATAGATAGATAGATAGATAGATAGATAGATAGATAGATAGATAGATAGATAGATAGATAGATAGATAGATAGATAGATAGATATAGATAGATAGATAGATAGATAGATAGATAGATAGATAGATAGATAGATAGAAAGATAGATAGATAGATAGATAGATCATCATCATCATCATCATCATCATCATCGTGTGTCTTCTCCGGCTGACAGACAAGTCATTCCAGCTAAGTGTTACTATTTTATATAGTATATACTATATTATATATATTCTCATATTCTTTCTATTTACTCACCCTACCTCCCCTCATGTAGCTTTCTGCTTCTTTTTTCATTTTTCTACATCCTACTTCCCTCTTTTCTGTCCACCTCTTCATTCTTATGATCATGTAGTTATAGATAATTGTGTTTCACCGTTTGTTTTCGTTGTCCTTGTACTCTGAAGAAGGCCTCATGCTGAAACGTCAGTATTGTGTTGTGTTCCTCCCTTGTAAAGCTGTCTTCATACGTTGGAGTGTTTAACACTCCCCACCACTGGTTCTAAACAACGAAGGTTGGCTACCGTGGATCGCCATTCCACTCTGTTTATTGCTTTGATGGTGCAGGTTGTCATAGATTGACTTGACCATCTTTTGATGTTACTCGTCCATGTTAGTCTTGGTCTGCCTTTGCCTCTTTTACCTTGTATTTTTCCTTCCAATATTACTTTTACTAGGCTGTTGTGTCTTTTAACATGCCCCAAAAATTGCATTTGTCTTGTCTTAATTGTATTTAGTAGTTCTCTTTTTATTTTCAGTTGTTTTAAAACTTCATCGTTTGTTATCTTTTGTTTCCATCCAATTCTACCTATTCTTATATAAATCCACATTTCAAAGGCTTCAGTTTTCTGTTCTGTTTTCTTGTCTAATGTCCATGTTTCTGCACCATACAGGAATATTGAGAAGATGTAACATTTTGCTATTCTTAGTTTCAGCCCTGTTGATATTTGTTTTGTTGTTAGCATATTTTTCATGGCATTAAAATTACTTTTTGCCATACCTATTCTTTTGTTTATTTCAGTTTTGCATTTTCCATTATTGGTTATAGTATGTCCCAGGTAGTTGTAGCTCTGGACTGTCTCCAGAGGTGTTCCCTCAACTGTGATATTTAATTGTAGGTCTTGAGAATTTTCTTTTTTTATGATCATAGTTTTAGTCTTTTTTATATTCATTTCTAGTCCATATTTTTGCGTCTTTTGTTTATCACATTAAGCAATTGTAGATCTTTAGAATTTTCTGCTAGTAGTACAGGATTATCCGCATATCTTAGGTTATTGATTATCTTTCCATTAATGTTTAGGCCTGGCATCTCATTGATGTTTTTAAAGATTTGCTCAGTGTATAGATTGAACAAGCTTGGTGATAGGATGCATCCCTGTCTTACTCCTTTTTTTATGTCCATGGGTGTAGAGTTCTCCTTGTTATATTTTATTATTGCTGTTTGCTCCCAGTACAAATTACATATTAGTCGTATATCTGCGTCGTCTAGATTTATATCCTTTAGGCAGTCTATAAGTTGGTTATGGTGTATTCTATCGAAAGCTTTGGTGTAGTCTATGAAGCAGGCATATATTGGTTTGTTTACTTCTGTGTACTTTTCAATCAATGTTCTCATGCTGAATATGGCTTCTTTTGTCCCACTGTTTTTCCTGAATCCAAATTGTTGCTCATCTAATTCAGTATTGATTTTACTCTGAATCCTTCCCTGTACAACTTTTAGTAAAATTTTTGTTACCTGGCTCATTAGGCTTATTGTTCTAAAGTCACTGCATTCAACTGCACCATTCTTTTTAGGCAATGCAATGAAAGTTGATGTTTTTAGATCGTTTGGTATGTATCCTGCATGGTTTATGTCATTGCATATGTCTGTGATCACTTCGACGCCAAACTCTTCTAGAGCTTGTATCATCTTTATTTGTATATTGTCAGGCCCTGCTGCTTTTTCCTATTTCATTGTTTTTATAGCTTTTTCTACTTCAGATTTCAGGATTTTATAGTTGTATGTACATTTTATGTCTGGCTTTTTGTCCCTTTCGTCGTGAAATAATTCTGTTATATATTCTTGCCATCTATCTATTATATCTTTGTTGTCTGTTAGCATTCTTCCCTCTTTGTTTGCAATACATCCGTTTCCTGTAGCTTTTTTGTCTTTATTCGTCATCCTCTTTATTTCTGTGTGCATCTCTCCTAAGATTTGTTTACTTTCCATAGTTTCGACTTCTAGACATCTTTGGTTGAGCCAGTCTTCTTTTGCCTTTTTGCACATTCTCCGTATTTCATTGTCTATATCCTTGTATCTGGCAGTGTTTTTCGCTTGTCTTCTTTCTTCCATTTTTTCTAATATTTTGTCTGTTATCCATTTTTGATTTTTGTTACTTTCCTTTTTGGGCAAGGTGTTGCAGGATTCTTGCATGCTGTTTTTTATGCATTGTCATTTTGTTGTGACTTTTTCCTCAGGATTTTCTCTTCTGTACTGCTCAATCCCCTCTTCTAGTAGCTTCTGTATGTGTTCTTCACTTGTACAGTATAAATTTCTTGTACATCTTTCTGGTTTAACGCTGTTATATCTATTGGTGTTGCTGAATTAGTTTTTTGTTTGCTTCTCTTTAATTTTATTTTAATTTTTATCATTACAGGATTGTGGTCTGAATTAATGTCTGCTCCTGGTTAGGTTTTGGCTTTCTTGACGCTGTTCCGGAATCTGTCTTTTATCATTATGTAATCTATTTGATTTCTCTTCTTGTCTCCAGGGCTTTTCCATGTGTATAATTTCCTTTTCTCTTGCTCAAAGAAGGTGTTGCATATTATCAGTCTGTTTTCTTCTCAAAATTGTATTAATTTTTCTCCTCTGTTATTCCTTTTTCCTAGACCATGATTTCCTATAATGGTCTTATATTTACTTTTTCCTACTTTAGCGTTCATGTCACCCATTATAATCAAGGTGTCTGATGATTTCACTTGCTTCATAACTGTGTTTAGATCTTCATAGTATGCCTCTATTTGTTCGTCTGTATAGTCTTGAGTAGGTGCGTATGTCTGCATTATTGCTATGTCGAATGGTTTAGCCTTCATTCTTATTAGTATATTCCTATCATTATATGTCAATTGAGTATTTATATATTTTTGTAGCTCTCGTTTTATTAGAATGCCTACTCCTCTTTGATGTTCTGTTGTGTTACCTGAATATATAAATGTATATTTATCGTCTTGTATGTATCCACTTTCCTTCCATCTTGTTTCTGATATGCCTAAGATATCTATGTTTAATCGTTCTGCTTCTACCATAAGATTTTATAGTTTTCCTTGTTGGTATAAGTTCCTAGCATTCCATGTAGCTATTTTTATTTCGTTCCTAGAACAATATTTAGAATTTCTCTTCGTGGCTTTCTTTGGATTGTTACATGATGAGGCTCCAATCTCTTTCACAGTGGTCTGCCATATTCGCCTTTCGTGTTCTGAATATGCCTCATGTGTACCACACACTTTGCTGTTTTCGCTTTCTGGGCCGTTGATTATTTCAAATTCGTCCGCCCCATCCACCGTCGCAGACTTTTCACATACGGGTTGAACACACCCGACTACCGCCGACATTGTTGTCGAACCATGTGCTTGCCTATCGAACCGTGAACACACGACACAAAGGAAGAATAAATCATAGATAGATTGATAGACAGACAGACAGACAGACAGACAGACAGACAGACAGACAGACAGACAGACAGACAGACAGACAGACAGATAGATAGATAGATAGATAGATAGATAGATAGATAGATAGATAGATAGATAGATAGATAGATAGATAGATAGATAGATAGATAGATAGATAGATAGATAGATAGATAGATAGATAGATAGATAGATAGATAGATAGATAGACAGATAGATAGATAGATAGATAGATAGATAGATAGATAGATAGATAGATAGATAGATAGATAGATAGATAGATAGATAGATAGATAGATAGATAGATAGATAGATAGATAGATAGATAGATAGATAGATAGATAGATAGATAGATAGATAGATAGATAGATAGATAGATAGATAGATAGATAGATAGATAGATAGATAGACAGATAGACAGACAGACAGATAGACAGACAGACAGACAGACAGACAGATAGACAGATAGATAGATAGATAGATAGATAGATAGATAGATAGATAGATAGATAGATAGATAGATAGATAGATAGATAGATAGATAGATAGATAGATAGATAGATAGATAGATAGATAGATAGATAGATAGATAGATAGATAGATAGATAGATAGATAGATAGATAGATAGATAGATAGATAGATAGATAGATAGATAGATAGATAGATAGATAGATAGATAGATAGATAGATAGATAGATAGATAGAAAGATAGATAGATAGATAGATAGATCATCATCATCATCATCATCATCATCGTGTGTCTTCTCCGGCTGACAGACAAGTCATTCCAGCTAAGTGTTACTATTTTATATAGTATATACTATATTATATATATTCTCATATTCTTTCTATTTACTCACCCTACCTCCCCTCATGTAGCTTTCTGCTTCTTTTTTCATTTTTCTACATCCTACTTCCCTCTTTTCTGTCCACCTCTTCATTCTTATGATCATGTAGTTATAGATAATTGTGTTTCACCGTTTGTTTTCGTTGTCCTTGTACTCTGAAGAAGGCCTCATGCTGAAACGTCAGTATTGTGTTGTGTTCCTCCCTTGTAAAGCTGTCTTCATACGTTGGAGTGTTTAACACTCCCCACCACTGGTTCTAAACAACGAAGGTTGGCTACCGTGGATCGCCATTCCACTCTGTTTATTGCTTTGATGGTGCAGGTTGTCATAGATTGACTTGACCATCTTTTGATGTTACTCGTCCATGTTAGTCTTGGTCTGCCTTTGCCTCTTTTACCTTGTATTTTTCCTTCCAATATTACTTTTACTAGGCTGTTGTGTCTTTTAACATGCCCCAAAAATTGCATTTGTCTTGTCTTAATTGTATTTAGTAGTTCTCTTTTTATTTTCAGTTGTTTTAAAACTTCATCGTTTGTTATCTTTTGTTTCCATCCAATTCTACCTATTCTTATATAAATCCACATTTCAAAGGCTTCAGTTTTCTGTTCTGTTTTCTTGTCTAATGTCCATGTTTCTGCACCATACAGGAATATTGAGAAGATGTAACATTTTGCTATTCTTAGTTTCAGCCCTGTTGATATTTGTTTTGTTGTTAGCATATTTTTCATGGCATTAAAATTACTTTTTGCCATACCTATTCTTTTGTTTATTTCAGTTTTGCATTTTCCATTATTGGTTATAGTATGTCCCAGGTAGTTGTAGCTCTGGACTGTCTCCAGAGGTGTTCCCTCAACTGTGATATTTAATTGTAGGTCTTGAGAATTTTCTTTTTTATGATCATAGTTTTAGTCTTTTTTATATTCATTTCTAGTCCATATTTTTGCGTCTTTTGTTTATCACATTAAGCAATTGTAGATCTTTAGAATTTTCTGCTAGTAGTACAGGATTATCCGCATATCTTAGGTTATTGATTATCTTTCCATTAATGTTTAGGCCTGGCATCTCATTGATGTTTTTAAAGATTTGCTCAGTGTATAGATTGAACAAGCTTGGTGATAGGATGCATCCCTGTCTTACTCCTTTTTTTATGTCCATGGGTGTAGAGTTCTCCTTGTTATATTTTATTATTGCTGTTTGCTCCCAGTACAAATTACATATTAGTCGTATATCTGCGTCGTCTAGATTTATATCCTTTAGGCAGTCTATAAGTTGGTTATGGTGTATTCTATCGAAAGCTTTGGTGTAGTCTATGAAGCAGGCATATATTGGTTTGTTTACTTCTGTGTACTTTTCAATCAATGTTCTCATGCTGAATATGGCTTCTTTTGTCCCACTGTTTTTCCTGAATCCAAATTGTTGCTCATCTAATTCAGTATTGATTTTACTCTGAATCCTTCCCTGTACAACTTTTAGTAAAATTTTTGTTACCTGGCTCATTAGGCTTATTGTTCTAAAGTCACTGCATTCAACTGCACCATTCTTTTTAGGCAATGCAATGAAAGTTGATGTTTTTAGATCGTTTGGTATGTATCCTGCATGGTTGATGTCATTGCATATGTCTGTGATCACTTCGACGCCAAACTCTTCTAGAGCTTGTATCATCTTTATTTGTATATTGTCAGGCCCTGCTGCTTTTTCCTATTTCATTGTTTTTATAGCTTTTTCTACTTCAGATTTCAGGATTTTATAGTTGTATGTACATTTTATGTCTGGCTTTTTGTCCCTTTCGTCGTGAAATAATTCTGTTATATATTCTTGCCATCTATCTATTATATCTTTGTTGTCTGTTAGCATTCTTCCCTCTTTGTTTGCAATACATCCGTTTCCTGTAGCTTTTTTGTCTTTATTCGTCATCCTCTTTATTTCTGTGTGCATCTCTCCTAAGATTTGTTTACTTTCCATAGTTTCGACTTCTAGACATCTTTGGTTGAGCCAGTCTTCTTTTGCCTTTTTGCACATTCTCCGTATTTCATTGTCTATATCCTTGTATCTGGCAGTGTTTTTCGCTTGTCTTCTTTCTTCCATTTTTTCTAATATTTTGTCTGTTATCCATTTTTGATTTTTGTTACTTTCCTTTTTGGGCAAGGTGTTGCAGGATTCTTGCATGCTGTTTTTTATGCATTGTCATTTTGTTGTGACTTTTTCCTCAGGATTTTCTCTTCTGTACTGCTCAATCCCCTCTTCTAGTAGCTTCTGATATGTGTTCTTCACTTGTACAGTATAAATTTCTTGTACATCTTTCTGGTTTAACGCTGTTATATCTATTGGTGTTGCTGAATTAGTTTTTTGTTTGCTTCTCTTTAATTTTATTTTAATTTTTATCATTACAGGATTGTGGTCTGAATTAATGTCTGCTCCTGGTTAGGTTTTGGCTTTCTTGACGCTGTTCCGGAATCTGTCTTTTATCATTATGTAATCTATTTGATTTCTCTTCTTGTCTCCAGGGCTTTTCCATGTGTATAATTTCCTTTTCTCTTGCTCAAAGAAGGTGTTGCATATTATCAGTCTGTTTTCTTCTCAAAATTGTATTAATTTTTCTCCTCTGTTATTCCTTTTTCCTAGACCATGATTTCCTATAATGGTCTTATATTTACTTTTTCCTACTTTAGCGTTCATGTCACCCATTATAATCAAGGTGTCTGATGATTTCACTTGCTTCATAACTGTGTTTAGATCTTCATAGTATGCCTCTATTTGTTCGTCTGTATAGTCTTGAGTAGGTGCGTATGTCTGCATTATTGCTATGTCGAATGGTTTAGCCTTCATTCTTATTAGTATATTCCTATCATTGTATGTCAATTGAGTATTTATATATTTTTGTAGCTCTCGTTTTATTAGAATGCCTACTCCTCTTTGATGTTCTGTTGTGTTACCTGAATATATAAATGTATATTTATCGTCTTGTATGTATCCACTTTCCTTCCATCTTGTTTCTGATATGCCTAAGATATCTATGTTTAATCGTTCTGCTTCTACCATAAGATTTTATAGTTTTCCTTGTTGGTATAAGTTCCTAGCATTCCATGTAGCTATTTTTATTTCGTTCCTAGAACAATAGTTAGAATTTCTCTTCGTGGCTTTCTTTGGATTGTTACATGATGAGGCTCCAATCTCTTTCACAGTGGTCTGCCATATTCGCCTTTCGTGTTCTGAATATGCCTCATGTGTACCACACACTTTGCTGTTTTCGCTTTCTGGGCCGTTGATTATTTCAAATTCGTCCGCCCCATCCACCGTCGCAGACTTTTCACATAGGGGTTGAACACACCCGACTACCGCCGACATTGTTGTCGAACCATGTGCTTGCCTATTGAAACGTAAACACACGACACAAAGGAAGAATAAATCATAGATAGATAGATAGACAGACAGACAGACAGACAGACAGACAGACAGACAGACAGACAGACAGACAGACAGACAGACAGACAGATAGATAGATAGATAGATAGACAGACAGACAGACAGACAGACAGACAGACAGACAGACAGACAGACAGATAGATAGATAGATAGATAGATAGATAGATAGATAGATAGATAGATAGATAGATAGATAGATAGATAGATAGATAGATAGATAGATAGATAGATAGATAGATAGATAGATAGATAGATAGATAGATAGATAGATAGATAGATAGATAGATAGATAGATAGACAGATAGACAGATAGACAGATAGACAGATAGACAGATAGACAGACAGACAGACAGACAGACAGACAGACAGACAGACAGATAGATAGATAGATAGATAGATAGATAGATAGATAGATAGATAGATAGATAGATAGATAGATAGATAGATAGATAGATAGATAGATAGATAGATAGATAGATAGATAGATAGATAGATAGATAGATAGATAGATAGATAGATAGATAGATAGATAGATAGATAGATAGATAGATAGATAGATAGATAGATAGATAGATAGATAGATAGATAGATAGATAGATAGATAGATAGATAGATAGATAGATAGATAGATAGATAGATAGATAGATAGATAGATAGATAGATAGATAGATAGATAGATAGATAGATAGATAGATAGATAGATAGATAGATAGATAGATAGATAGATAGATAGATAGATAGATAGATAGATAGATAGATAGATAGATAGATAGATAGATAGATAGATAGATAGATAGATAGATAGATAGATAGATAGATAGATAGATAGATAGATAGATAGATAGATAGATAGATAGATAGATAGATAGATAGATAGATAGATAGATAGATAGATAGATAGATAGATAGATAGATAGATAGATAGATAGATAGATAGATAGATAGATAGATAGATAGATAGATAGATAGATAGATAGATAGATAGATAGATAGATAGATAGATAGATAGATAGATAGATAGATAGATAGATAGATAGATAGATAGATAGGTAGATAGATAGATAGATAGATAGAACTAAACAGATTAACTCGACAAAAAAACACTCTAACTGCCTATATTAACGATAGCATAAAAGATTAACAAGACAAAGAAACACACTAACTGTCTATATTAACAATAGCATAACAGATTAACTTGACAAAGAAACACAATAAATGTCTATATTAACGATAACATAACAGATTAACTTGACAAAGAAACACAATAAATGTCTATATTAAGGATAACATAACAGATTAACTTGACAAAGAAACACAATAAATGTCTATATTAACGATAACATAACAGATTAACTTGACACAGAAACACACTAACTGTGTATATTAGTGAGAGCTTTACAGATTAACATGACAAAGAAACACACTAACTGTGTATATTAGTGAGAGCCTTACAGATTAACATGACAAAGAAACACATTAACTGTGTATATTAGTGAGAGCCTTACAGATTAACATGACAAAGAAACACACTAACTGTGTATATTAGTGAGAGCTTTACAGATTAACATGACAAAGAAACACACTAACTGTGTATATTAGTGAGAGCTTTACAGATTAACATGACAAAGAAACACACTAACTGTGTATATTAGTGAGAGCTTTACAGATTAACATGACAAAGAAACACACTAACTGTGTATATTAGTGAGAGCCTTACAGATTAACATGACAAAGAAACACACTAACTGTGTATATTAGTGAGAGCTTTACAGATTAACATGACAAAGAAACACACTAACTGTGTATATTAGTGAGAGCTTTACAGATTAACATGACAAAGAAACACACTAACTGTGTATATTAGTGAGAGCCTTACAGATTAACATGACAAAGAAACACACTAACTGTGTATATTAGTGAGAGCTTTACAGATTAACATGACAAAGAAACACACTAACTGTGTATATTAGTGAGAGCCTTACAGATTAACATGACAAAGAAACACACTAACTGTGTATATTAGTGAGAGCTTTACAGATTAACATGACAAAGAAACACACTAACTGTGTATATTAGTGAGAGCCTTACAGATTAACATGACAAAGAAACACACTAACTGTGTATATTAGTGAGAGCTTAACAGATTAATGTGATCCAGAAAGAATCCACGTACAGTTGCAGGGGCGTCCTCTACGTTAAAGCCTAAAACTTCCTCTAACAATCCTAATACGCCGCTGTCAGGTGGCTTTTCATTCTGCAAATGTAGATCAACAATCAAATGTTAACAAAGTGAATCTCCAATTATTGTCAAAGCTAAATATTAAAAATACCAGTACCCTCTCCAACTACAACATAAAACAGTGAACGTCATAATAAATAACCATGCTGGACAGATCATTTACACTCTCATCCTATGCTATGAACGGCAATCATGGTCATCGTTGATAATTCAGAAATGAAAGATAGTAAATGCAGAAACGAGATCATTTGCGAAAACATGCAGTCGTTTAGGAGAGATACGTGGAGTCATCATAGAAAGAGTCGTCATAGAGTTAAACGTGAACTAATTACATAGAAATAGTCGTCATTGACGTAATCTTGAATTAATTACATAGAAAGAGTCGCCATAGAGTTAAACGTGAACTAATTACATAGAAAGAGTCGCCATAGAGTCAAACGTGAACTAATTACAGAGAAATAGTCGTCATTGGCGTAATCTTGAATTAATTACAGAGAAAGAGTCGCCGAAGATCTAATCTTGATATAATTACAGAGAAAGAGTCACCGAAGATCTAATCTTGATATAATTACAGAGAAAGAGTCACCGAAGATCTAATCTTGATATATTTACAGAGAAGGAGTCGCCGAAGATCTAATCTTGATATAATACATAGAAAGAGTCACTGAAGATCTAATCTTGATATAATTACGGTGAAAGAGTCGCCGCAGATCTAATCTTGATATAATTACAGAGAAAGAGTCGCCGCAGATCTAATCTTGATATAATTACAGAGAAAGAGTCGCGGCAGATCTAATCTTGATATAATTACAGTGAAAGAGTCGCGGCAGATCTAATCTTGAATTAATTACAGAGAAAGAGTCGCCGAAGATCTAATCTTGATATAATTAGTCGCCGGTGAAAGAGTCGCCGAAGAGCTAATCTTGATATAATTACAGAGAAAGAGTCGCCGAAGATCTAATCTTGATATAATTACAGAGAAAGAGTCGCCGAAGAGCTAATCGTGAACTAGTTACAGTTAAATAGAATTATTTTACCTTCTAGACAGTGTATAGAGTCCCCAGGGTGTAAAGAGTCTCCAGAGGGTAAACAGTCTCCAGAGGATAAAGAGTCTCCAGAGGGTAAAGAGTTTCCAGAGGGTAAAAGTCTCCAGAGGGTAAAGTGTCCCCAAAGGGTAAAGAGTCTCCAGATGGTAAAGAGTCTCCAGAGGGTAAAGAATCTCCAGAGGGTAAGAGTAATGAGAGAATAAAGAGTCTCCAGAGGGTTAAGAGTCCCCAGAGTGTAAAAAGTATCCAGAGGGTAAAGGGTATCCAGAGGGTAAAGAGTCCCCAGAGTGTAAAAAGTATCCAGAGGGTAAAGAGTATCCAGAGGGTAAAGAGTCTCCAAAGGGTAAAGAGTCCCCAGAGTGTAAAAAGTCTCAAGAGGGTAAAAAGTCTCAAGAGTGTAAAAAGTCTCAAGAGGGTAAAAAGTCTCAAGTGGGTAAAGAGTCTCCAGAGTGTAAAGAGTCTCCAGAGAGTAACAAATCTTCAGAGTGTAAATAGTCTCCAGATTGTAAAGAGTCTCCAGAGAGTAACAAATCTTCAGAGTGTAAAGAGTCTCCTGAGTATAAGAGTCTCCAGAGTGTATAGAGTCTCCCGATTGTAAAGATTATCCAGAGTGTAAAGAGTCTCCAAAGTGTAAAGAGTCTCCAGATGGTAAAGAGTCCCCTTGAGAGTAAAGAGTCTCCAGAGTGTAAAGAGTCTCCAGATGGTAAAGAGTCCCCTTGAGTGTAAAGAGTCTCCAGAGGGTAAAGAGTCTCCAAAGTGTAAAGAGTCTCCAGAGGGTAAAGAGTCTCCAAAGTGTAAAGAGTCTCCAGATGGTAAAGAGTCCCCTTGAGTGTAAAGAGTCTCCAGATGGTAAAGAGTCTCCAGAGGGTAAAGAGTCTCCAGCGTGTAAAGAGTCTCCAGAGGGTAAAGAGTCCCCAGAGTGTAAAAAGTCTCAAGAGGGTAAAGATTCCCCAGAGGGAAAAGAGTCCCCATAGTGTAAAGTGTCTCCAGAGGGTAAGGAGTCCCCAGAGTGTAAAAAGTCTCAAGAGTGTAAAGAGTCTCCAGAAGGGAAAGAGTCTCCAGAGAGACAAAATCTTCAGAGTGTTAAGAGTCTCCAAATGTTAAAGTGTCTCAAGAGATTGTAAAGTCTCCAGATTTAAAGAGTTTCCATAGGGTAAAGAATCCAAAGAGTGTAAAGAGTCTCCAGAGGGTTTACCGTCTACAGATAATAAATAGTCTCTAGTGGGTAAAGAGTCTCCAGATAATAAAAAGTCTCCTGTGGATAAAAATTCTCCAGTGGATAAAGAGTCTCCAGTGGGTATAAAGCCTCCAGTGGGTAAAGAATCTACATATGGTAAAGAGTCTCTAGAGTGTAAAGAGTCTCCAGAGTGTAAAGATCCTCCTGAGTGTAAAGGGTCTACAGAGTATAATGAGTTTCCAGGGAGTATAGTGTCCCCATAGTGTAAAGAGTCTCCAGAGGGTAAATAGTCCCAATAGTGTAAAGAGTCTCCAAACGGTAAATAATCGCCAGAGTGTAAAGAGTCACCAGAGAGTAATACATCTTCAGAGTGTAAAGAGTCTCCAGAGTGTAAAAAGTCTCCAGAGTTTAAGAGTCTCCAGAGTGTAAAGAGTCTCCAGAGTGTAAGAGTCTCCATAGAGTAAAGAGTCTCCAGAAAGTCTTTCCAAAAGTAAAGGGTAAAAAATCTTCATAATGTAAAGAGTCTCAGAGGGTAAAAAAATCTTCAGAATGTAAAGTGTCTCAGAGAGTAAAAAATCTTCAGAATGTAAAGTGTCTCAGAGGGTAAAAAATCTTTAGAATGTAAAGAGTCTCAGAGAGTAAAAAATCTTCAGAATGTAAAGTGTCTCAGAGGGTAAAAAAATCTTCAGAATGTAAAGTGTCTCAGAGAGTAAAAAATCTTCAGAATGTAAAGTGTCTCAGAGAGTAAAAAATCTTCAGAATGTAAAGAGTCTCACAGTGTAAGAGTCTCCAGAGTGTAAGAGTCTCCAAAGTGTAAAGAATCTCCAGAGTGTAAAGAGAGAGTAACAAATCTTCAGAATGTAAAGAGTCTCAGAGGGTAAAAAAATCTCCAGAGGGTAAAGAGTCTCCAGAGAGTAAAAAAATCTTCAGAGTGTAAAGAACCTCGAAAGAGTAAAAAATCTTCAGAATATAAAGAGTTTCAGAGGGTAAAAAATATTCAGAATGTAAAGAGTCTCAGAGGGTAAAAATTCTTCAGAATGTAAAGAGTCTCAGAGGGTAAAAATCTTCAGAATGTAAAGAGTCTCAGAGTGTAGAAAATCTTCAGAATGTAAAGAGTCTCAGAGAGTAAAAATATTCAGAATGTAAAGAGTCTCATAGGGTAAACAATCTTCAGAATGTAAAGAGTCTCAGAGGGTAAAAAATCGTCAGAATGTGAAGAGTCTCAGAGGGTAAAAAATCGTCAGAATGTAAAGTGTCTCAGAGGGTAAAAAATCGTCAGAATGTAAAGTGTCTCAGAGGGTAAAAAATCTTCAGAATGTGAAGAGTCTCAGAGGGTAAAGAAATTGAAATGGGAAATTGAAGCCTTTGAAGTGTGGATTTATAGAAGAATAGGTAGAATTGGATGGAAACAAAAGATAACAAACGATGAAGTTTTAAAACAACTGAAAATAAAAAGAGAACTACTAAATACAATTAAGACAAGACAAATGAAATGTTTGGGCCATGTTAAAAGACACAACAGCCTACTAAAAGTAATATTGGAAGGAAAAATACAAGGCAAAAGAGGCAGAGGCAAACCAAGACTAACATGGACGAGTAACATCAAAAGATGGACAAGTCAATCTATGTCAGCCTGCACCATCAAAGCAAGAAACAGAGTAGAATGGCGATCCATGGTAGCCAACCTTCGTTGCGGAGAGGGCGCACGATGATGATGATGATGATGAAAGGGTAAAGGGTCTCCAGATTGCAAAGATGCTCCAGATTGTAAAGAGTCTCCAGAGGGAAAAGAGTCTAAAGAGTGTAAAGAATCTCCAGAATGTAAAGAGTCTCCAGAGGGTAAAGAGTCTAAAGAGTGTAAAGAATCTCCAGAGGGTAAAGAGTCTAAAGAGTGTAAAGACTCTCCAGATTGTATAGAGTCTCCAGAGGGTAAAGAGTCTAGAGAGTGTAAAGAGTCTCCAGATTGTATAGAGTCTCCAGAGGGTAAAGAGTCCGCAGAGTGTAAAGAGTATCCAGAGGGTAAAGAGTCTCCACAGAGTAAAGAGTCCCCAGAGGGTAAAGAGACCCCAGAGTGCAAAAAGTCTCAAGAGGGTAAAGAGTCTCCAGAAGGTAAAGAGTCTCCAGAGGGTAAAGAGTCCGCAGAGTGTAAAGAGTATCCAGAGGGTAAAGAGTCTCCACAGAGTAAAGAGTCCCCAGAGGGTAAAGAGACCCCAGAGTGCAAAAAGTCTCAAGAGGGTAAAGAGTCTCCAGAAGGTAAAGAGTCTCCAGAGGGTAAAGAGTCTCCAGAGGATGAAGAGTCTCCAGAGTGTAAAGAGTCTCCAGAGAGTAACAAATCTTCAGAGTGTAAAGAGTCTCCTGAGTGTAAGAGTCTCCAGAGTGTAAAGTGTCTCCTGAGTGTAAGATTCTCCAAAATGTATAGAGTCGCCCGATTGTAAAGATTCTCTAGAGTGTAAAGAGTCTCAGATAGTAAAAAAACCTTCAGAGTGTAAAGAGTCTCAGAGGGTAAAAATATTCAGAATGTAAAGAGTCTCAGAGGGTTAAAAATCTCCAGATTTTAAAGGGTCTCCAGCTTGTAAAGCGTCTCTACTTTGTAAAGATTTTAAAGAGTCTTCAGAGGTAAAGAGTCTCCACTTAATAAATAGTCTCCAGAGTGTAAAGATTCCCCAGTGGATAAAGAGTCTCAAGTGGGTATAAAGCTTCAAGTGTTTAAAAGAGTCTACAGAAGGTAAAGAGTCTCTAGAGTGTAAAGAGTCTCAAAGGGTAAAGAGTCTCCGGAGTGTAAAGCGTCTCCAGCGGGTAGTTTCCAGAGTGTAAAGAGTTTCCAGAGTGTTAAGAGTTTCCATATGGGAAAGATTTTTCAGGGGGTAAAGAGTCTCCAGAGTGTAAAGAGTGTCCAGATTTTAAAGAGTCTACAGGGGGTAAAAAATCTCAAGGTTGTAAAGAGTCTACAGAGGCTAAAAAATCCCAAGATTGTAAAGAGTCTCTGAGGGTAGAAAATCTTCAAAATGTAAAGAGTCTCCAGAGGGTAAAGAGTCTCCAGAGGGTAAAGAGTCTACAGAGAGTAAAAAATCTCGAGATTGTAAAGAGTCTACAGAGAGTAAAAAATCACGAAATTGTAAAGAGTCTACAGAGAGTTAAAAATCTTGAGATTATAAAGAGTCTACAGAGAGTTAAAAATCTTCAGATTGTAAAGAGTCTACAGAGAGTAAAAAATCTTGAGATTGTAAAGAGTCTACAGAGAGTAAAAAATCTCGAGATTGTAAAGAGTCTACAGAGAGTAAAAAATCTCGAGATTGTAAAGAGTCAAAACGGGCCCTGTACAATACAATCTTCATTCCAGCGTTGTGCTGTCAGTTGCAGTCCTGGACACTGGACTCAAGACGAATAAAACTATACACTACTACTGAGATGAAATGTGTTAGACAAATGACAGGAAACAGTCTGAGAGATAAATGAAGAACTGACAAGAAAGTTAGGATTAATCTCCACCATAGAATATATAAAGCAGCTTTCCAAAAAATATGATGAAGATACTATGCAATCCATTTTTGACAATTGAAACAAGAAAAGAAGTTCTTAAATGTTATGTAGGGCCAGTCTTAACATATGGTTGTGAATCATGGACAATAGGACAACAGACAAGAAAATCACTGGAGGCTGCAGAAATGTAATTTTACAAAAGAATTTTGAGAGTACCATGGACAGCTAAGAAGAGTAATGAAAATGTTCTGAAGACGACCAAATTAAAAATAGAACTAATTTTCAATATTAGGAAGAAACAATCATCATTTTTTGGCCATGTAATGAGAAGAGAACAACTGGAATATATTGTAACAACTGGGAAAATTGAGGGGCGAAGAGATAGAGGAAAGTAAAGAGAAAAGATACCAGACAGCTTAAGAGAATGGCTTGGCAGATGGCCAACAACAGAAATGATAAATAACTGTCGATATCAAGAGTTGTGGAGAGACATGATCACCTACGCCAGCAGACACGGTACTGGATGATGATGATTGATGATGGTGAGCGCGAAACAGATTGAAATCACTTTCAACTAAGTATGCAAGAAACCTTGTCACCACAGAGATGAGATGTCTGAGAAATGATGAGATGTCTGAGAAATGATGAGATGTCTGAGAAATGATGAGATGTCTGAGAAATGATGAGATGTCTGAGAAATGGTGAGATGTCTGAGAAATGATGTTTGAGTGACCGGAACCGACAGAATCAGAAATGACATTATGAGAGATAGAGTAAGCATTGAACCGAGCCTAATATACATACATAAATAATAAATAAACTGGTTTGCTAATCTAGAAATAATGTTGTGTGATTCCTTACAATACAACGCATATATTAAAAGAGAAGAAGAGACAAAAGCAAGAGGCAGACCCAGAGTAAAATGGACAGAAAATATCAAAGAAACGCTACAATAACATAAACTGACAATGAGTGAAGCTGCCAAAAGGTCAATAACCAGACCTTTGTATCTACGAGGTACATCGAAACTCAAAAAAGAGTACAAAAAGAATTGAAAAAAAAGAACATAAAGAATACACAATATTTGTATTAGTTATTGAGTTATTGAGTTATTAGCGGGTCATCATCATTGCACTCTGAACATGTCCGTAGGTGCTCAGATCCTCTCCTCATCAAGTCCTGCAGCGTCCAGCGACTGACGACTCCAGTTCTGTGTTGGTTGATAAGTCTTCTTACACGGCCACTAAGTTTCTCGTTTCTGGCTGTGCCCATCTTAACTCCCATCTCTTTCATTCGAAGAAATGACGTGGATTTGTGGTTGTCGAAGTCCTGTGCTCTTTCCGCATCGCGGAGGGCATTGATGATGTCCGCCCGATCCATTCGTTGACCGTTCTTAACGACAGTGCAGTTAGCCAACCTATCCGCTCTTTCATTTCCCCGTACTCTCGAATGTTGAGGGACATAGACAAAAGTGACCTTACTTATGTTTGACTTCTGCAATGACTCTACCCAATTGCATGCGTACAGATCCGCCTCCACTTTTTTTTTTTATCACGCTCATCGAATCACTCAGTATACAGGCACGGGTGTAGTCTTGTGACAAATAATAATAAATGAATATTATTCTAGAGGGAAACTTCCGAGACGATAATCAGCGAATCAATTCAGAGGAAGAGGTATGTTTACAGCACTGTGAAAAATGACAAATAATCAACAACAGAAAAAAATATGGACCAAGGCAGGATCGAACCCGTACTCATTATCGCCACGGAAGTTTCCCTCTATAATAATATTCATTTATTATTATTTGTCTCCAGTCTAAACCACTGGAAACTACTATTCGTGCTGTTTCGTCCTAACTGTTTGTCTGCAACGCAAGTATTCAGCCCTACCCTATCCGGGAGATACTTGTCTTAACAGGAAAAATATTTTCCGAGCTGTGATCGCAGCCTTATGCTATAGTCATGGGAAAGCCTTCGCGAAAGGATACTGCCTATGAAGCTATTTTTTTAGTTAGCTGAGTGGCAGTGTTCCTAAGCGTTTGGCTTTTCGTGGCAAGGTGCTGTGCCACTGAGTACGGGTTTGATCCTGCCTTGGTCCATATTTTTTTCTGTTGTTGATTTTTTGTCATTTTTCTTGAGTGCTGTAAACATACCTCTTCCTCTGAATTGATTCACTTGTAGTCTTGTGACTCTAACCATTTGAATGCCCTGGTCACTGACATCACCTCCATCGTCATGCAAGTATTTATATTAGTAGCGTCAGCATAAAGGATTAACGCAACAGAGAAGTAAGAAATATACACTTACTTGAGCAGCTGGGGTAGGACTGGCACTGCCAGAGCCAAGTAGATCTTGTAACAAATTATCAACTACACCATTGACATGATGTTCGGTCCCTTCTGTCTGCAAACGTTAATTAGATAGTGCATGATTAATTAGGCTTAAGCGAGAAATTTAGAGAATTATGTTGTGAAATAATAAAACCTTCAATATGACCCCAAACGCCATACCCATAACCCATCCCATATCCACATCCCGCACCCCACATCCCACACCCCACATCCACATCGCAGATACATAACAACATACACACCCCACAGCCACACCCACATACACACCCCATATCCACATTTCAGACCAACACTCCCACACCCATAACAACAATCACACCCCACATCCACATCCCACAGCCACGTCCACATCCACACCCCACACCCCCACATCCATTAAAACATACACACGCTGCACCCATACCCGACATCCTCACCAACGTCCACACCCCACATCCACATCAAACACCCCACATCCACATCCCACACACCACAACCACACCCCATATCCACATCCACACCCATAACAACATCCACATCCCACATACACAGCCCACACCCCATAACCACACCCCATATCTACACTCCACATCCACACCCACACACCCATAACAGCATCTACACCCCACACCCCACAGCACAAAACAGCGTCCGTCATCACAAATAATCATCTCGCACAAATCATTCATATTCCCATCCTATGTTATGGATGTCAAACATTGTCATTCTGACCAAACCTGAAGAGGAAGAAAAAGATCTTTGAGGAAATGATTTAGTGTAGAACAGAAGAGATACGTGGGATCATAAGATAAGGGTCGTCGTAGAACTAATCTTGAACTAATTACATAGAACAAATCGTCATAGAGCTATCTTGAACTACACAGAAAATCGTCATAGAACTAATCTTGAACTAATCACACAGAAAGAGTCGTCATTGAACGAACCTTAAACTACTTACAGAGAAAAAAATTCCAATGAGGAAGATACTATGCAATCCATTTTTGACAATAGAAACAAGAAAAAGAGTTCTTAAATGTTATGTAGAGAGAGTCTTAACATATGGATGTAAATCATGGACAATAGGACAACAGACAAGAAAATCACAGGAGTCTGTAGAAATGTGGTTTTACAGAAGAATGTTGAGAATACCATGGACAGCTAAGAAGAGTAATGAAAACGTTCTGAAAGAGGCCAAAGCAAAAAGAGAGCTAATTTCCAATATTAAGAAGAAACAATCATCATTTTTTGGCCATGTAATGAGAAGAGAACAACTGGAATATATTGTAACAACTGGGAAAATTGAGGGGCGAAGAGATAGAGGGAAGCAAAGAGAAAAGATACCAGACAGCTTAAGAGAATGGCTTGGCAGAAGGTCAACAACAGAAATGATAAATAACTGTCGTGATCGAAGGTTGTGGAGAGACATGATCACCTACGCCAACAGGACCGGTACTTGATGATGACAGAGAAAAATAAATCACCATAGAGTTAATAATGAACTAATTAAAGAGTCATCAAATAAAAAGGCTTTACTTTCTAGAGACGTGATTCTGTGCCACGTAAGACGTTTGTAAGAAGAAGATAAGAACGTAGAACTCGGTTCCATCTGAGGGTAGAATCCCCCTACAGAAAAGACAATCTGCTGCCTTGCAGAAAGATTGGGGACAATCAAAGGCTAAGAAGAAAAACTGAAAAAATGCTGACTGAAATCGGATGCACTGGGCCACTGGCGCAGAACACAGTGCAACGTATTACCGGGTGTTCAGTCAGATGGGATCTGGCAGACTCTAACTGTGATGTTCTGTCTGTGGGGGCGATCAACACACTTAACCTGAGAGCTGACTTCATGTGGGAGTCTGGAATCCTACTCTGACTGAGTCCTGATCGCAGAGAGAGAGAGAGAGAGAGAGAGAGAGAGAGAGAGAGAGAGAGAACCTGGTGTAGACGTACAAGAATAGAGAATGGCATCATTAGGGAACATTTACAAGAGTTGCTTGCTTGCTTACGTTCGCCAGATGACTAAAGTATTCTAGAGTATTCGTAGACTGTAGAATTCCTCTTCATCGTCCGCCCTTAAAAGGACGTTAAGTGGACGTGTCTGCGTTGTGTTGTAGTTTACAGTATAACTGTGATATTTGCACCTTTCGGCCCAAAACATCCGACTTCAGCATGACATTTTTGAGTACCGGGTTGTCTTCCCTCTTAAATCCCTAATCGCTTGGCCAGACTAGACAGGTTAGTCTGTTACTAGAGGCACCACGCAGAGGTGGAGCAGGGTCTGGATGGTTCTGGTTCACCGATCCTGGCGCAAGCCATCAGCTGTGGGTCGCTGACAACTTCCAGCTCTGATGCTGTGAGGCGCGCCTTTGCCTCCATATAAAAGAGTGTTTTAGATATAATATTGTGGATGGTGCTGTGAGAGATGGTCAGTCAAAGAAAGATAGATAGATAGATAGAGAGAGAGAGAGAGAGAGAGAGAGAGAGAGATGTTCTATCGATCTATTCTTCACTCGCCTGAAGTATTTTCCATATCTGTAATGTCGTTTCCTGTATAAATATTACTGTCTTTTATTATTCTTGCAGTGACCAATATAGTTTTGTCAAAAAAAAAAGTAAAGTACCCCCGTCACGCCAAGTGGCGTATAGGGAATATGGTGTTAGTGACCATAAATTTTACAGACCTTCGGCACATGATTTTTGGGGTAAAGTGGTCGGTATTACGCCCGTGCCGCTTTACTTTCCCAGAAAAGAATCCGGTACCCATTAAGGCTGAGTGAACCGGAAGCCGTCGGTTGGGAACGAACCCTACCGCTTGTCCTTTGTAGGACAGTTCACTAACCACTGAGCTATCGCGGCTCCCAGTTTTGTCAGTAGTGTTGTATTTATAGGCCAATGGATTTCCCTCAGTCTACTACATTCAGTAGCACTGGCGTATTACCGACCACATTACCCCAAAAATCATGTGCTGAAGGTCTGTAAAATATAGGGTCACTAACACCATATTTCCCTATACGCCACTTGGCGTGACGGCGGTACTTTTACTTTTTTTTTACTTTTTACTATATTCAGTTGAACTCTGTCGAGTGTGACAATACACGAGAATGTACCCCTGAATGACGTAGGCACCGGTATCCACTCATCACCAACGCTGATATTGGTAAGCCCGCAAACCTGTTTGATGACATCTTCTGCTCGGCCACCCATGATTTTCCTCTTTTTAGCCTCACACCCTTCCCTGTGTTGAGCTCGTGGTGTAATGGATGCTCTTTATCTGCACTTATTTTCAGGTATGCTCATGCCCTCCAGATCTTGATTCCATGGTTGGAAAGTTAAGAAGATACCTCATTGCTATACAGGGAGTGTCCCTCGTACACCCCAAGATAATACTCATAACTTCATTCAGTATTTTCTCCAGCCTCTCAATGTGTGTCTTACTGACAGTAAGAACTGCGAAGGCGTAGTAGATTGGTTCGAGGGCAGGACCCTGGAACAGAAGTTTTTTTTGTTTGCGGTACATGACTTGATAATCTAGATGGACTTCTGCTTTATTTCTTATTGTTTTTATTTTGTCTATTAATTTTAGACAAGCGCGCCCGACAACCACACAAACCCTGCTCTTGGTCTGTTGATTTTGAAGCGAGCAACACATTTGTTATATATAGTAGTAACAACAGCAGTAGAAATAGTAATAGTCGTAATAGAAATAATAGTAGTAGTTGCAGTAGTAATTGTAGTAGTAATAGTAGTAATTGTGGTAAAAGTAGTAATAGTAGAATTAGTAAAAATAGTAATAGTAGTAGTAGTAGTAATAGTAGTAGTAGTAGTAGCAGCAGTTGTAGTAGTAGTAGTACCATCAGTAGTAGTAGTAGCAGTGGCAGTAGTTGTAGCAATTGTAGTTGTAGGGGCAATAGTAGTAGTAATGTTAATAGTAGTAGTAATAATAGTAGTAGTAATAATAGTAGTAGTAATAATAGTAGTAAAATAGTAGTAGTGGTGGTAATAATAGTAGTAGTGGTAGTAATAATAGCAGTAGTTGTAGTAGTAATAGTAGTAGAGGTAGTTATAATAATAGTTTTAGTGGTAGAGGAGCCTGTGTGCTGACCCCCAAGAGCTGATCTAGTGGTACTAATGCTACCAAGGGATCACCCAAGTTGGACAGGTCAAAGAACTGAGACCAGGAAAAGCGAGACACAAAGCAAGTTGAAATCTCATGCAATGAGCTAAATGCCTAACATAACATCATCATCATCATCACGTACCAGGCCTGCTGGCTTAGGTGATCATGTCTCTCCACAACTGTCGATCTCGACAGTTATTTATCATTTCTGCTGTTGACCTTCTGCCAAGCTATTCTCTTAAGCTGTCTGGTATTTTTTTTCTCTTTGCTTCCCTCTATCTCTTCGTCCCTCAATTTTCCCAGTTGTTACAATATATTCCAGTTGTTCTCTTCTCATTACATGGCCAAAAAATGATGATTGTCTCTTCCTAATATTGGAAATTAGCTCTCTTTTTGCTTTGGTCTCTCTCAGAACGTTTTCATTACTCTTCATACCTGTCCATGGTATTCTCAACATTCTTCTGTAAAACCACATTTCTACAGACTCCAGTAATTTTCTTGTCTGCTGTCCTATTATCAATGATTCACATCCATAACATAACAGTGCAACGTAACTGTCACCATGAAAATATAAAGAAATAAAAAGACACAAAAGGCAGTAACAAGTATATAACTTCTACCTCCATCAACATGACAACGAGGGTCACAGCCAGTGCAAGAAGAGATGTTCTCATCATCGTTTCGGGGGTAGAATCAGCTAAACTTTAGATCTGTTCTGTCCTGCTGTTGATGGTAAAGTCTTGAAACTTGAAAGCAGTGTCTTCCTTTGGCAAGATCGTGATGGTCTCAAGAATTATCTCCCCTTTTATACACCACAATCATTGTGATATCCGTCACACAGATGCTAAATATAACCAATTCTTCACGCACTTCAGAAATCACGCACACTCGACTAGTTCCATCATCTCACAGAACGATAACTCTCATTAAACAATCTCAATGGGACCGTTTCTACGCACGAGTGTTTATGAAATCAGCAGTGAGTTATGACACCTTATGACCTCATACAGTCCTTACTTTTATTATTTTTCCTAGTCTGTTATTTGTCGTTTTTGAAAAAAAATAAAGATGTGAGAATGGGGTTGGGCAGCTATGATCCAAATAAGTGGTTCCCAAACATTTAACATCCATGACTCCCTTTCCTTGCTGGTCATGATCATCATCATCATCGTCATCATCATCATCATCATCATGTGTTATAACGGTTGACGTAGGCGATCATGTCCTTCCACAATCTTCTATCTACAGTGCATCGTATCAGTTCTGTTGTTGACTGTTTTCCATGCCATGACACCAAGCTATCCAGTATTTTCTCTCTTTGACGCCCGCGATATCACTTTCCTTTTATTTTGCCAGTTGTAACCAAGTATTCCAACTTTCCATTTCTCATGATGTGCCCGAAAAATGTTGATTGTTTCTTTCTGATGTTTTTTAAGAGCTCCCTTTTTGTGTTGGCCTCTTTGAGAACTTCCTCATTGGTCTTTTTAGCTGTCCAGGGAACTTTCAAGATTCTTCTGAGAAATCCCATCTCTGTGGCCTCTAATCGTCTTTTCATTTGTTTGTCTACTGTCCATGATTCGCTTCCATAGATCAGAATTGGCTCTGTATAGCACCGATGAACACTCAATGATGGTTCTATATAGCACTCCATGAACTCTCTCAATGATGGTTCTATATAGCACTCGATGAGCTCTCAACGATGGTTCTATATAGCACTCAATGAACTCACAATGATAGTTCTATTTAGCACTAGATGAACTCTCTCAATGATGGTTCTATATAGCACTCGATGAACTCTCAATGATGGTTCTATATAGCACTCGATGAGCTCTCAATGATAATTCTCTATATAGCACTCGATGAGCTCTCAATGATAATTCTATATAGCACTCAATGAACTCTCAATGATGGTTCTATATAGCACTCGATGAGCTCTCAATGATAATTCTATATAGCACTCAATGAACTCTCAATGATGGTTCTATATAGCACTCGATGAACTCTCAATGATGGTTCTATATAGAACTCGATGAACAATTGATAATATCTATTGTCCTTTCGAGCCGAAGACGGCACATAGGACAGAACCACAATCTCAAAAGCAGAAAACTTGCGTGCCAAAATGGCACATATTGCAGAGATCACTGCTTCTAAAATCTATGGCTCTGTTTCCATAACAATACTTTTTACAATGACAGCTTGTCAAGCCATCGATCAACCTCCTTAGTCGCCTCTTACGACATGCCTGGAAGGTCACAGTGTCACTATTCTTTACTTCCCTCATAATGAGGCCCCGATAACACACGGGATATTGATAATATACCAACATATAAATGGTGGTATTACCTGTTGGTAGTTAGAATGTATACGTTGGTAACCTCTGGTTCAGTGATAGGATGAGTGATGATATATAACGATAGAATTAACATTAATCATCATCAAGTACTGGGCCTGCTGGCGTAGGTGATCATGTCTCTCCGCAACTTTCGATCTCGACAGTTATTTATCATTTCTGTTGCTGACCTTCTGCCAAGTCATTCTCTTAAGCTGTCTGGTATCTTTTCTCTTTGCTTCCTTCTATCTCTTCGTCCCTCAATTTTCCCATTTGTTACAATATATTCCAGTTGTTCTCTTCTCATTACATGGCCAACAAATGATGATTGTTTCTTCCTAATATTGGAAATTAGCTCTCTTTTTGCTTTGGCCTCTTTCAGAACGTTTTTATTACTCTTCTTAGCTGTCCATGGTATTCTCAACATTCTACTGTAAAAAAAAAACATTTCTACAGGCTCCAGTGATTTTCTTGTCTCTTGCCCTATTGTCCATGATTCACATCCATATGTTAAGACTGGCTGTACATAACATTTAAGAACTCTTTTTCTTGTTTCGATTGTCAAAAATGGATTTCATAGTATCTTCCTCATTTTTTTGGAAAGCTGCTTTTGCCTGAGCCATTCCGCATTTCACCTCTGTTGTACATCTACCATCTGAAAAATAACATTGTTCTCAGATATTTAAACTCATTTACCTGTTTTAATATTGTTCCACTTATCTTTTTGTGCATTATGGTATTTTTTTCTTTGTTGTTACCATTACTTCAGTCTTTTTACTATTAAGACTGAGTCCTTTATTTTTGCTTTCCTTTAGAATAATGGTTATCCTTTCTTGTAATTCATTTCCACTCTTGGCGATTAAGACTATCATCAGCATACCTTCGATTATTAGTCATATTATGATCTCCGATTGTTATTCCAGGTATGCTCTTTATTGATCTTAAAATAATCTCACTACATTTTGAACTTGGTAACAGAAGAAATTCTTCCCGACGGGATGTGGTAAATATAATGTTCTGTGGTAAATGTAATGTTCTGTGGAAAATGTAATGTTCTGTGGTAAATCAAATGTTCTGTGGTAAATGTAATGTTCTGTGGTAAATGTAATGTTCTGTGGTAAATGTAATGTTCTGTGGTAAATGTAATGTTCTGTGGTAAATCAAATGTTCTGTGGTAAATGTAATGTTCTGTGGTAAATGTAATGTTCTGTGGTAAATGTAATGTTCTGTGGTAAATGTAATGTTCTGTGGTAAATATAATGTTCAGTGGTAAAATTGTTCTGTGGTAAAAACGTTCTGTGGTAATGCAACGTTCTGTGGTAAATGCAACGTTCTGTGGGAGATCTGGCTAGAGACAGAGATTCTTTCAGACGGGCTGTGGTAAATGCAACGTTCTGTGGGAGATCTGGCTAGAGACAGAGATTCTTTGTGGTAAATGCAACGTTCTGTGGTAAATGCAACGTTCTGTGGGAGATCTGGCTAGAGACAGAGATTCTTTCAGACGGGCTGTGGTAAATGCAACGTTCTGTGGGAGATCTGGCTAGAGACAGAGATTCTTTCAGGCGGACTGTGGTAAATGCAACTTTCTGTGGTAAATTCAACGTTCTGCGGGAGATCTGGCTAGAGACAGAGATTCTTTCAGGCGGACTGTGGTAAATGCAACGTTCCGTGAAAGATCTGGCTAGAGACAGTGATTCCTACAGGCGGACTGTGGTAAATGCAACGTTCCGTGGAAGATCTGGCTAGAGACAGATATTCTTTCAGGCGGACTGTGGTAAATGCAACGTTCTGTAGAAGATCTGGCTAGAGACAGAGATTCTTTCAGGCGGAGTGTGGTAAATGCAACGTTCTGTGGTAAATGCAACGTTCTGTGGTAAATGCAACGTTCTGTGGAAGATCTGGCTAGAGACAGAGATTCTTTCAGGCGGACTGTGGTAAATGCAACGTTCTGTGGAAGATCTGGCTAGAGACAGAGATTCTTTCAGGCGGACTGTGGTAAATGCAACGTTCTGTGGAAGATCTGGCTAGAGACAGAGATTCTTTCAGGCGGACTATGATGAATGCAACGTTCTGTAAAGGGCATGCTACCTAATGATGACTGTTACTCCAACCACTATTCTGTGTCTCTAATAACGTTGTTAATTGTAAACAGATTTACGAGTATCAACGATGTTCTCTTCTTTACGTCATCCACTCACGTCATTGTATAACTTAGGCGGTGACGATGAATTTATGACGCCAAAGGCCTTAATGCGACGTTATGTTTCACAATATCTCGGGGAGATAAGCATTAATGTAATTGTGTTGCTAAACGGGAATAAGTAAAGGATTGTATCCCCTTTCAAACATCTCCTTTTTCTATTTTCTTTGACAATTTTAGAGCAGCCGAAAGGAGAAACATCTAATTTACAACCGATTATACGCATCCACGATTTTCAAATCTTCGTGAACATTTAGAAGCATTCTTTTCAAAATATCATAATTAGCCAACGTCATACACACCAGCGTAAGCGATTATGTCCCCTCCATATATTCCTTTCAATTATGTCCCCTACCTGTTCTTCGGTAGGTCTCGCCAAACTATATAACTGATATGTGTCTTCTCACGTTGTATTCCTTTGTTTCTTTAGCACTTTATTTTTTTAAGTTCTTATATTATATTTACAATCTTCGGTTACAATGATATGACCAAAGACGACACCTTGTTTTTTTGTGGTTTTTTTTTTGGTAATATGCTTTGAAAAGTTTTCTTGTGCACTGGCCTCACTTAAGATGCTGTTATTAAACCAGTTAGATGTTCATAGCACACTCAACATGGCACACTCAACATGGCACACTCAACATGGCACACTCGACATGGCACACTCGACATGGCACACTCAACATTGCACACTCGACATGGCACACTCAACATGACACACTCAACATGACACACTCAACATAGCACACTCAACATGACACACTCGACATGGCACACTCGACATGACACACTCAACATGGCACACTCAACATGGCACACTCAACATGCCACACTCAATATGGCACACTCAATATAGCACACTCAACATGGCACACTCAACATGGCACACTCAACATGGCACACTCAACATGGCACACTCAACATGGCACACTCAACATAGCACACTCAACATAGCACACTCAACATGACACACTCAACATAGCACACTCAACATTCTTCTGTAAACCAACACTTATTTTACCCGCTAATAATCTTCTTTATTTTAATCATTGTCCATGACTCACTTCAGCTGTCTCAGAGTTAGATAGGAATGATTAATATAACCGTACATAATTTAGGCTAAAGATTATAACCTCAATCTTCTTCTTTCCTTCCTCATCTGCCTTTCAGCGTCGAGGGGTGATATAAGTTGCTGTCTTTGTATTCTTCTGTTCGCCTCTGTAGCTTTTGTTTCCTGGTGTTTCTAATATTCCGTTAATCCATATTTTTCACTATCGGCCCTTGGGTATGGTGTTCTCGCAACGTTTATTGAAGGCTCGTTGTGTTGTGTTTTGACCTTTCTGCCTTATCACAAGGCCGAACCATTTCATCTGTAATTTCATTATACATTCTACGGCAGGGGCTATTCCTAGCTTTTTTTCTCAGTTCTTCATTTCTGATCTTATCTCTCAGACTGTTTCCTGCCATTCGTCTAACACATTTCATCTCTGTAGAGGTTATTTTTCTTATTGTTCTTGCATCTAGGGTCCAGGTCTGGCATTGGTAGCACAACGTTGGTTGTATAGGTCAAGGCATCACGATTTACATGGGAAGGCTATGCACTGAGGGCTTATCTGGACATGAGATACAGGGAGAGAAAATGTGTTTGAGTTGAGGCTTCAGGCTTGAGGTGGTAACATCAGATTGTAGAGTCAGAGGGAAGAGACCAGGCCGTAAAGATGTACACCGTTAGAGTGGAGGGAAGAGAGTAGATCGTAAAGATGTACATCGATAGAGAGAAGGGAAGAGAGTAGATCGTAAAGATGTACATCGATAGAGAGAAGGGAAGAGAGTAGATCGTAAAGATGTACATCGATAGAGAGAAGGGAAGAGAGTAGATCGTAAAGATGTACATCGATAGAGAGAAGGGAAGAGAGTAGATCGTAAAGATGTACATCGATAGAGAGAAGGGAAGAGAGTAGATCGTAAAGATGTACATCGATAGACAGGTGGGAAGAGAGTAGATCGTAAAGATGTACATCGATAGAGAGGTGGGAAGAGAGTAGATCGTAAAGATGTACATCGATAGAGAGGTGGGAAGAGAGTAGATCGTAAAGATGTACATCGATAAAGAGGTGGGAAGAGAGTAGATCGTAAAGATGTACATCGATAGAGAGGTGGGAAGAGAGTAGATCGTAAAGATGTACATCGATAGAGAGGTGGGAAGAGAGTAGATCGTAAAGATGTACATCGATAGAGAGGTGGGAAGAGAGTAGATCGTAAAGATGTACATCGATAGAGAGGTGGGAAGAGAGTAGATCGTAAAGATGTACATCGATAGAGAGGTGGGAAGAGAGTAGATCGTAAAGATGTACATCGATAGAGAGGAGGGAAGAGAGTAGATCGTAAAGATGTACATCGATAGAGAGGAGGGAAGAGAGTAGATCGTAAAGATGTACATCGTTAGAGAGGAGGGAAGAGAGTAGATCGTAAAGATGTGCATCGTTAGAGTGGAGGGAAGAGAGTAGATCGTAAAGATGTACATCGTTAGAAAGATAACAGGTCGTAAAGATATACATCGATATAAGAAGAAGGAAGGGATCCGATCGTAAAGCTGTACATGGTTAGCAAAGGAGAAGAGCGATAGACACGACCCATGTGTAAAGTTAGATTTAGGAAGAAGTCAATGTTGACGATGATCCTTTCAGCGCTGCTTGACGTCGCTTGAGGCTTGTAGTGTTTTTCCCTATCCACCTCTATTCTGGACGAGATGTTTAATCTTACCATATGGGTCTATGCCTGCCAACTTTGCTTCTCTTGTCTGTGTTCGTTAAGTTTCTCACTAGGATTTTAACTTTATCTTGGTGTTTTTAAATAAAAAATATCTTATGCAACAAATCTATGTCAATAGAAGGGAGAAAGAGATTAAATCGGTGCTATATGTCAGTCTGTCTGCGATCAGGACTCAGTCAGAGTAGGATCCCAGACACTCACATGAAGTCAGCTGTCAGGTTAAGTGTGTTGATCGCCCCCACAGACAGAACATCACAATTAGCGTCTGCCATATCCACTCCGACTCCACACCCGTTAAAACGTTGCACTGTGTTCTGCGCCAGTGGCCCAGTGCATCCGATTTCAGCCAGCACTGTATTCAGGTTTGCTTTCCTTAGCCTTTGATTGTCCCCAATCTTCCTGCAAGGCAGCAGATTGTCTTTTCTGTAGGGGGATTCTGCCCTTAGACGGTCGGCCTTCCCAGGTTTACGAGCACCATCTGCCCGAGTCACTAGAGGTGACTAACACAGACATGCGACTTGTAATGTGAGGAAACTGCAACAAGGAACGCTTTTCATGCATAGCTTTCAATTGTTCCTGCCACCTATCCCCATATACCGGTAAGTCACGTCCTCCTGAAAATGATGATCGTCGTAGCACTAGATGATGTTAGGCCATCGTTGATGACTCCAATTCCGATCATATAGTCACACAGTCAGTCGTCAAACCATCCCCGTCGCACATCAAACAGCAGACCGCAAGACCCGCGCACGACCGGCCTAGGGAACCACCACGATGACGCAGCACACAAAAAAGTCGCCCAACACTTAATCCCGTTCCACTTAGATCTCCGTGTGATTACTCTAGTGTAAGCAGCCTACGACGAACAAAACACGAAGCAAATTGCCCAAAGAGACAAAACTGCGGCTGACGAAGTAGTTTACATTAATGTGTAACATGGAAATAACTTGCGTCAAAGAATCCCATCAACGGTCATGAACAGCACCAATGTGACGTAAAGCGCAGATCAAGTCTAGACGGTGGAAGGTCCCGCAAACAACACCCGAGTCGTCAAAAACGGACTGCCGTCGGCCCACAACCTCACTTCATCAACACAGATGTATCAAGCATATCATCACCCCGACCTCAACGCAGAAAAGTACAAAGAAGATTAGAAATTAATCAGACCCTGGGTGCACCCTCCGCAGCGATCGAGAGGACGTGGACTAGATACGCCATCTTGTAGACGGAAGTTCAATCGGTGCTATATAGAACCAATCCTGATCTATGGAAGCGAATCATGGACAGAAGACAAATGAAAAGACGATTAGAGGCAACAGAGATGGGATTTCTCAGAAGAATGTTGAAAGTTCCCTGGACAGCTAAAAAGACCAATGAGGAAATTCTCAAAGTGGCCTTAAACAGGAGGCGTCGGCGCGCCTCACAGCACCAGAGCTGGAAGTTGTCAGCAACCCACAGCTGATGGCTTGCGCCAGGATCGGTAAACCAGAACCATCCAGACCCTGCTCCACCTCTCCGTGGTGCTTCTAGTAACAGACTAACCTGTCTAGTCTGGCCAAGCGAGTAGGGATCGAAGACGGAAAACAACCGGGTACTCAAAGATGTCATGTTGAAATCGAATGTGTTGGGCCGAAAGGCGCAAATAACACAGTTTTATTGTAAACCCCAACACAACTCAGAGACGCATAATTAACGTCCTTTTAAGGGCGGATGATGACGAGGTACACTCCTTAAGTCATCAGACGAACGCAAGCAAGCAAAGCCAACACAAAATGGGAGCTCCTAAAAAAAACATCAGAAAGAAACAATCAACATTTTTCGGGCACATCATGAGAAGAGGAAAGTTGGAATACTTGGTTACAACTGGCAAAATAAAAGGAAAGAGAGATCGCGGACGACATAAGAGAGAAAATACTGGATATCTTGCTGCCATGGCATTGAAAACAGTCAACAACAGAACTGATACAATGCGCTGTAGATAGAAAATTGTGGAAGGACAAGATCGCCTACCCCAACCGGTATGGCACATGATGATGATGCATCTTCTTGGCTGTCTTTTTTTTTTAATTGTTCTCCATGTTTCACAGCCATTTAATAAGTCTGAGTTATCATTGGCGTTGAACGTTATTCCTTTGTATTTTATAAAAATACTGAATCTAAGATAATTATCAACTGAGAAAGCACAAAAAAATATAGAAATGGACATGGAAGTAGATGGGAAGAACGTAGAAAGAGTTGCGCAATTTAATTATGTTGACAATGATATAACAAAGGATAGAGAATGTAAGACAGAAATGTACGATAGATGAAGAATGGCAAAAACCAATCTTTTATAGCATGAAAAATATACTCAAAAGAAAGTAAATAACATGAGAACTAAAACTACGAATTTAAAATTGTATATTTACTCAGCATTCCTTTATGGTACAGAAACAAGGACATTTAATAAGAAAACAGAGCAGAAAATTTAAGCCTTTGAAATTTGGGTCTTTAGAAAAATTGGGAGAATTGGGTAGAAGGAAAAAGAAGACACACAAAGGGAGATGTGAATGAAAAGAAACAAAAAAGAACTACTTAAAACAATTCGAAAAAGACAACTGAAATTTTTTTGGGACACATGAAAAGACATAACACCCTTCTAAAAGTTATCTTGGAAGGGAAGGTACGAGGTAGATGAGGCAGAAGCAAGATAAGACTAAAGTGGGTTGATAACATCAAAAGGTGGACAGGTCAACCCACGCTCCGTCAAGGGAGAGAAAGACTAAAATAAGAGACTGTGTTGATCGTAAACCTTCGATGTGGAGACGGCACATGGGAACCTAATAATGATGATGATGATGATGATGATGACTTTCATTAATGGATGCTTACGCAGAATAAAGGGATGGAAATGGCAGGACAAAGTCACTAACGTGGAATTATGGAAATGTACCGGTCAAATACCAGTGGATAAAGAGATACAGTGAAGACGATGGCGATGGATAGGACACACACTACGGAAGCCAACTGAGAGTATTACACAACAGGCCCTTTTTTGGAATCCCCAGGTGAAAAGACAAAGAGGAAGACCGAGGAATTCTTGGAGAAGACAGATAGAAGCAGAGATGAAGATGATGGGGAAGACATGGAATGATCTTAAAAGAATGGCAAAAAACAGAACGACTTGGAAAGTGTTTGTTGAAGACCTATGCTCCACTGGAAGCTAAAAGGTAGAAGAGAAGAAGAGAGATACAAGTTAGGGGCAGTTTTAGAGTTAAAGTCAGAAATGTAAACTAGACGAGCCTAGTCCGGCTTTGGTTGGTTTGTGACAAAATCATTGATTAAAACGTTGTGCTATGAAAGTCGTAATACTGTCAACATAATAGAAGAAGGCCAATCTAGGGATAAATAAGAAACAAGCATGGAACAACATACATTTAATCTCGTGCCTCATTATCACAGTAAGGATTTTTTGATTTTTGCATTAAGGATAAATCTTTGTTATGGATTGAAAAACAGAACGACTTGGAAAGTGTTTGTTGAAGACCTATGCTCCATTGGGAACTAAAAGGTAGAAGAAGAAGAATGATGATGATGATGATGATGATGATGGTGATGATGATGTGATGATGATGATGATGATGATGACGATGTGTCGACCTTTTGGTCTACGCTGTGTTGGTTATGTCTGAAAAGGCAATTCAAGTAAATATCAATCGAATGTCTTAACTGTGGTCTAGTCACTTTGACAACAACAAAAAATTATAAGAATAAGCGAAGGTAGAAATAAGAAAAAAGGGGAATAAGAAAGAAAGGAGAGAAAGAAGAAAGAAGTAAAATTAAGAAGAAGAAAGAATGGAGAGAAACAAGAAGTCAAGAAGAAAATAAAAAAGAAATAAGAAGAATAGAAAGAAGAAACCAGAAGAAAGAGAAGAATAGAGGAAGACGAGAAAGAATAAATAAAGAAGAGAAAAGAAGAAAGAATAAGTTAAGACGAGAAAAAAGAAATAGGAAAAACTATGTAAGAAAGAAGAGAAAGGAGAAACAAGAGGCAAAGGAAGAAGAAAGAAAGAAGTGAAAAAGATTGAAGAAGTTAGTAAGAAAAGAAATAAGAAACAATTTTTAAAAAATCTAACGAAGAACAAATTGAAAGAGAAGAGTACGAATAAGAAAAGATAAATAAATACAAATGTCGGTTAATATCTCTATACAGAACCCGTCACTGGAAAACAGTTGAAGAGAAACCAAAATACTATAAGAGACTCCCTCCATACTAAGATTAATCTCTTCTCTTATTCTGTTTAATCATTAAACCTGAAAGAAAAATGGCCAACTACGATAATGAACTATCCATCCATTGCAATTTTTTTATTCTGCAGTGCATTCGTCCCTCCGAAGCGTTAATCAACGCCACTCTCTTCACTGAAATGATAATACAGCAGCATCACATGCAGCGCTATCAAATAACTGAAAACCAACCAGGGATTTAATTTTTGATAAGCCCTGAGCGGTAACTTTAAGAGCTCTATTTTCGATTTCAATGACTCAAGCAGGGTCGACTCAAGGGCTTTATGCGCCCTTTTTATGTTGGCTATCCCCTATATTATTTTTGATGTAAGGGATGGGTTTCATCGCACCTAGGGCCCTTTGTTACTTATCAACCATCATCATGTGACTCCTCTCTCTCACACCTCATTGATTTCTTCCAAACCGTCAGCTCGAAAGTTAGAAATTGTGAAGAGTTTGTGCATGGAGATGTCCCGAGTATGTTACATTCCACTTATTCCTGAAGTTGAGCTTCTTATCGGAGTGGTTCCAATTTGTGACACTAGAACCAAAGCGTACAGTTGTTAGTTAAATAAATACTTATATGCCAAATATATTGTGAAAGTTAACTTCTTTAGTACATATGGTTCTGTTATTAATGCAACGGGAGAAATTTCAGAGAAAAGATTTTTCGTGGTTTTCAATATTAATCTACTTTTATAAAAAAAAATAAGTATTTAATACTTAAAATAGATATGAATTTTTAGATAATTGGTCAAGGAATTAGATTTCACCAATCATCATCATCGAGTGCCATCTCCGCATCGAAGGTTGGCTACCATGGAGCGCCATTCTGCTCTGTCTCTTGCTTTGATGGTGCAGGTTGTCATAGGCTGGTTTGTCCATCTTTTGATGTTACTCGTCCATGTTAGTCTTGGTCTGCCTCTGCCTCTTTTACCTTGTATTTTCCCCTCCCCGATTACTTTTAGTAGGCTGTTGTGTCTTTTAACATGGCCAAAAATCGCATTTGTGCTGTTTGAATTGTGTTTAGTAGGTCTCTTTTCATTTTTAGTTGTTTTAAAACTTCACCGTTTGTTTTCTTTTCCTTCCATCCAATTCTACATATTCTTCTATATATTCACTTTTCAAAGATTTTAATTCTCTTTTCTGTTTTCTTGTCTAACGTCCATGTTTCTGCACCATATAGGAATGTTGAGAAGACACAACATTTTGCTATTTTTAGTTTTTAGCTCTGGTGTTATTTGTTTTGATGTTAGAATATTCTTCGTAGCATTAAAATTACTCTTTGCCATTCTTATTCTTTTGTTTATTTTACCAATACCAAGATGACACAAGACATGTAAAAAGAATATGGTTTGATGACAGTTTACACTAATCAAATAGAGAGTGACGCACTGTGCGGCTAAACGTACATGATCGAAATCTGCATGGCGCACGGTGCGTAGAAACGTATGGAAAGAGTTAATGACGATAAAAAAAGATCAAAGATTGGTAAATTTGAGAGTTACGTGAGATGCAATATTCAACCTTTAACCATCAACATTTTAGAAATTTAAAAGTTTCCTCTAGTAACTTTGAATGTACAACACAAGAAGCGTGTGTGTGTGTTTTATATTTATGGAAGAATGAACATGACCAGATTAACTAAAGTATCAATGACAAACATCTGTGCTGTGTGCCCTGTGAGATCAATACTAGAGATATCAACTACTAGCTGGTCGAGACCGCTATTCAAGACATCTTCATCTAAAGCCGCTTTCCTTTACCTCCTCTTTCATCATCGTCATGTGCCATACCGGTTGGCTTAGGCGATCATGTCCCTCCACAATCTTCTATCTACAGTGCATCGTATCAGTTCTGTTGTCGACTGTTTTCCATGCTATGATACCAAACTATCCAGTATTTTCTCTCTTTGTCGTCCGCGATCCAGTGTCCAGCGACTGACGACTCCAGTTCTGTGTTGGTTGATAAGTCTTCTTACACGGCCACTAAGTTTCTCATTCTGACTGTGCCCATCTTAACTCCCATCTTTTTCATCTGAAGTATTGACGTGGACTCATGGTTGTCGAAGTCCTGTGTCCTTCCAATATCTTGGAGGGGCATTGATGATGTTCGCCCTATCCATTGGTTGACCGTCCTCACCGATAGCACAGGTAGCCAACCTGTCCGCTCTTTAATTCCCTCGTACTCCCGCATGCCCAGGGACGTAGTCAAAGGTGACCCTACATATATTTTACTTCTGCAATGACTCTACCCATTGCATGCGTACAGAGCCCGCCTCCACTTTTCTTATCATGCTCATCGAATCACTCAGTATACATGCGTGGGTGTAGTCTTGTGACTCTAACCATTTGTATGCCTTGGTCACTGTCATCGCCTCCATTGTCATGCTACTCATGGTCATGACGTATGCACCACTGTCTTCCTTGACTATTCTGCCTGCCGAGCGTGCTGTAAATGCCCATGCACTTCTTTGGTGTCGTCTTACAGATCCGTCTGTATAGATGACTGCATCTTTCTCATCGGTGTTATCCCAGATGAGACCGTTGACCTCCGCATTGACTATGACTGAGTTCTGATCCCTACATTTCCTGTCGAGTGTGACAATACACGAGAATGTCCCTCTGAATAACGTAGGCACCGGTATCCACTCCTCACCAACGCTGATATTGATAAGCCCACAGACCTTTTTGATGACATCTTCTACTCGGCCCACCCATGATTTGTCTCTTTTTAGCCTGACACTTTTCACCTTTGGACGGACTTCCGGTTTCAAGATGGCGCGGTCATGTTTGCGTCAACGTTCACTGTTACGTTTTTTGAGCCGGAAAGATGGTTAACTCTATCTTTCCAATGCAGATCAGTGTATAGATAAAAAGTTCCACTGTTGGGATCTTCCCCGGTGAAGCGGAGTACATGTATGTGATCTGAAATCCTCTACAGTGTGTGTGATAGTGTTTTCTGTGTTGATTGCAATATACGTCATCGTTGGAATACCGGTCAATATGACGGTTAGGCGACAGGAACTTTTAATTGCTGTGTCTGAAAAGTGTTCCTTGTTGCAGTTTCCGCATATTCCAAGTCAGGCTTGCTGCAGGAGCTAGTGAATTAAGTGCTCTGTGCACACCGTGAGCTGTGTGTATCATCCGTGTTGATCATGTTTCGATATTCCAATGGTTTACGATGAATGCTGATATCGTATGACAGGGAACAGTTGGCTGTGTTCACTTTCTGTGCAGTTTCGCCTTATGTCTTTTGGCGTGTGCTGAGACTGCTATGATGGGGACTACAGCTACCTTTCTTTGTTTTGGAGATGAGTTAGTAATTCGGATGATTCCACTGGCACGGACGGTTGAGCAATTATGGATTTTAATTCGTTTGCTGTGAAACCGGGGCCTTCCATAACCATAACCTTTTTGATGAAATCTTCTACTCGGCCCACCCATGATTTGTCTCTTTTTAGCCTGACACCTTTCCCTGTGTTGACATGGTATGCCGTCCCTCTTCACTTCAAATTTTCTTAGCCAACAGGAGTAGCTTGCCTTCTAGTGTCTTGTGATGTCAAGATCGAAGAATGTGGTGTGAGGGGCGTGATCTTAATCGTGTTTCACTCAATGATTTTGACGTGCCAGGTAGTTCTGGTTCGATGACTATCATCATCATGTTAAGTACGGACCTCTTGTTACATTTAACATCCAGCTAACAAATAACAAAGCAGCTCTGTTTTCTCATAATAGCATTTGAATATTTATGTTCAAAATTAACTGATAATTTTTTGTTCAAATATATTCTATACTCGGCACGGGCGTAATACCGACCACATTATCACAAAAAGTATGTGTCGAAGGTCTGTAAAATTGATGGTCACTAACACCATATTCCCTATACGCCACTTGGCGTGACGGGAGCTCTTTACTTTTTACTTTTATATTCTACACTACGACGCTTTGAGTCAGTGTTTCTTAAGTTTAACTGTGCAACATGCATGTCTAATTATTGCGTCGAAACTTCATCATTATGTTCACAATCTGAAACATTTCTCCTTAATTTAATTTAAATTAAACCAGTTTTTAATTATGGACATAATTTATATAAAAGTTTAAACCTCATTACACTCACAAGTCTCCAGTAATACGTCATAGGATTTTGAACAAACGAGGAAAATATATACAGAGTTAATTGCCCTTTAAGATGTTTCAGATAAACGTTTGTATATGAATGTATTTATTTATGTAACAATAACGCCCCGTGCAAGAAGTCTGTGCCAATAGCATGTAAGAAAGTGTGTCAATCAGAGTTATGTTTAGAGCCAATTCTGACCTATGGAAACGAGTAACACAGGCCAAACCTGAAACAAGTGCAACGCGTCAAATACTTCATCATCATCATCATCATCAAGTACCGGGCCTGCTGGCGTAGGTGATCAAGTCTCTCCACAACTTTCGATCTCGGCAGCTATTTATCATTTCTGTTGTTGACCTTCTGCCAGGCCATTCTCTTAAGCTGTCTGTTATTTTTTTCTCTTTGCTTCCCTCTTTCTCTTCGTCCCTCAATTTTTCCAGTTGTTACAATATATTCCAGTTGTTCTCTTCTCATTACATGGCCAAAAAATGATGATTGTTTCTTCCTAATATTGGAAATTAGCTCTCTTTTTGCTTTGGCCTCTCTCAGAACATTTTCATTACTCTTCTTAGCTGTCCATGGTACTCTCAACATTCTTCTGTAAAACCACATGTTTTACAGACTCCAGTGATTTTCTCAAATACTTGGGCACAATAACAACATCCGATGGAAGATGCACAACAGAAATTTTAAAAAATCAGATTAGCTCAGGCTAAAATAGCATTTCAGAAAATGACAAATATCTTAAGCAACAAATAAGTCAGCAGAAGTGCTATAGAGAGTTCATCGGTGCTATATAGAACCAATTCTGACCTATTTAAGCGAATCATGGACTGTAAAAAAAAAAGAAATGAAAACACGATTACAGGCCATAGAGATATGCAGTTGTTCTCATGACTATAGCATAGGGTTACGATCACAGCTCGGGAATAACTTGTATTTCTGTACTTTCCTATTAAGACAAGTGTCTCCCACTAGGGCTGAATACTTGTGTTGTTG
Organism: Megaustenia siamemsis; assembly: GCA_032433765.1. Lineage (NCBI taxonomy): Eukaryota > Metazoa > Mollusca > Gastropoda > Stylommatophora > Ariophantidae > Megaustenia > Megaustenia siamemsis. Next base: position 27,355,539 of record JAVIAB010000026.1, on the reverse strand, counting down.
ACAAACATTTATACAACGAAACTGCAATTTTTTCTATTTTTTTCTGTTGTTCTTTATTTGTCATTTTTCTGAGTGCTGTAAACATACCTCTTCCTCTTATGATTCCCTGAATTATCGCCTCGGAAGTTTCCCTCTATAATAATATTAATCTATTATTATTTGTCTATAATGATCGTGTTCTACTCTACCTCTTCTGTTGTTGTATATGTTAATATTAGTTGCTGTCTGTCGATTACTGTTTTTTTTTTTTTTGTAAAAGTCACGGTTTCATAATACAGGTAGTTATACAAAATAATGCGACATCGCCCCGCTGGTAGTTGACAAGAAACTTCAGACGGGTGTCGCCTTGCCCACGTACGCCACACACCAATCTTTCACGATATGTGTCAAGGCAAAGAAAAAGAAATGAATGCATACTATAGTCCGTTCAGATTCGTTTGCCGAGATGTTATGATTTATAATTCAAAAAGTTCTTGATGATTTCACATGATTTTTGGCATACGGTGTTAAAATGTCCATGTCACGAGAACATATGTGTTACTCGATGTCTAGCTATAACGGTTTTCTTAAAACGGCGAATTCCTTTGATCTTTGCCCAGGTAACTATTATTTTGACCCTAATCAAAATGTTTTACAGTAATCTAGTGCAACGATGACCCATAGGCGTGTCCATAAAATTTTACTTGGTGGCAAGTATACAAATTTTAAATTATATATAGAACTTTTGTTCGTGGAGTCAATTTGATATAGTTCCATGCTCTTGGTGTGAGTTTCCCAAATGTTGTCGCTGCCTTTCAAATACGTACATTTAGTTCCTCATCTAAGGAAAGTGTGGCTGTAATAGTGGATCCAAGATAGCTGAACTTCTGTACTGACTCAAGCAGGCTTCCATTCAAAGTAATGGTTGTTGGTTTGCTTATAACATATTTTTGATTGCTTGGGTGGTCTTGAACAATAAACTGTTTAACAAATCAACTAGGAAATTTTGCAAATCAAACTATTTATCTGTAGACTTAATCAGAGTAATGATCATTCAGAATCAGACGAGTCAAATAGGTCGATTACTGCTTTCGGCTGAACAAACAACAAACCATCCTTTTTCCAATATTCCTCTTCTTGTCGTAACACATGATCCTCACATTTTACCCAGTAGTCTTTATTTATATTTGATAGAGCCTGATTTGTAAGTGTCTCAACATCGCATAATTTGAAAGTTTTATTTGTATTTGCTACGTGTCCTTTAACTTTTGCCCAAACTAGTTCTATAGGATTTAAGTGTGCATGATATGGAGGTAGTCTCAAACATCTATGGCCATGTTCTTGAATTAACTTGTCTATTTTAAATATCTTTGTACGTTGTGTCTGTTTTACAAGGCTAAGCAATTCGGGTTTCAAGTAGCTGTCGTTAACTTGTATGTGTTCTTTTATGAGCCACGTTTTGATTGCATCTTTTGTACTTGATGATGTTGGGATTCTATCTTCTACGTTAACTACGTTATGGTATGAAGCATTGTCCATTATCAGACAAGAAGGTCGATCTAATATTGGAAGGATACTTTTCTCGATCCAGTCTTTAAATATGTGCCCATTCATTTCGGAGTGGTAGTCTCTATTGTCTATGGATTTTGAAATGAAAACGAGATGAGCATTCTGCAACAACCCATTATGTCTGCTACCTGCATGTGCAACTATCAAACGTTGCCCTTTACTGCTTGGTACTGATCTTTTAATACTTCCATCTGCTAACTGCCATTCCTTTTCATTTGTATGATGAGCGTTGATCCAAGTTTCATCTAAATAAACAATATCATAATCATTTTCGCGCATTTCCTTCACTTCACGTAAATACTTGCTTCTAAGAGCTACTAGATGTGGCTTCTCACAAATAATGTTTTTCCCACCAGCATACTTTCTAAAGGTGAAGCCTGCACTTCTTAATATTTTCCATAATGAAGTTTTTGATATTTCAATGTCGTTGTTAGTTTTCAGCCAAAGCTTCAACTTTCTAAGTGTCACTTCTTCGTTTATATCAAACATTCGACAGATTTCTCTTTTTACTAGGTCCTTATCAAAACTGTCTAACGTTTCTTTCCTTCCTTGCTTTCTTGCATTTGTTGGCAATAAATATCCGCTTCTTTTAACTATTCGATCAAATGAACGTTTACACAAACCTAAAATATGCATTGTTCTCTTCTCAGGGTTTGATAAAGAACAATAAAGATGTCCCTTTTTACGCTCTCTGCAGAAGTATTGATAAATCTTTATAGCAATGTTATGCTCAGTAAAATATTTTGCCTTTATATTCATTCTCACATAGACTTGCAGAAGATAATATGGATAGTGCCGCCTCCTTTCTGTAAATATTGAGATTTGCCTCTGAATTATGACTCGAACTCGAGTCTACGGCCGTGATTTTGACGTCACATAATTTCCGGTTTCGGCTAAAATGTCATTTTGTGCTAAACGGGAAATTTCATATGTAACATTTCTTTATAAAAATTTATAGTGGAAACATAACTATTTTAGGACGGTGCGCATTCAGCCGTGAAGGTCATGCCTATATGCTAAAGAATCAGCTGTGAGATGTAAGCATCTACATAATCCCGCCGGTGTTTATAATATCGATTAACTTTTTTTTAATATAGGTTAAATAAGGCATCTTTGAAACTGGATCACATTTCTTTGATAAAAAAATATTTTTATAGCGACATTAGTATTCTAAACCTAACTTCAAAAGATCAATGCAAATGAACAATAAGTTTTTGAAAAAAATAAATTAATGTCTAGGCAAACGAATCTGAACGGACTATAGAAGCGTATCTACATAGTGCTTAATTGTGGGTGTTGTTCGTTATGTGTATTTGCAAACATGAATTCAATTGGTTACAATTAGTGTGGCCGTATTTCTCAATGATTTTGTCAACATGGTACACCTTTTTCTTATTCGTATTCTTCACAAGTTGTAACAATTCGGGTTTTAAATATGTGTCGTCAAATTTGACATTTTCATTCGCAAGCCATGTCCTAATTTGCTCTTTTGTATTTGATGCAGTAGGCACTTTGTCCCATCTTGAATTCCCTAAGGAAGTGCTGATATAGTAAAACAGTAACCTTTTGCATAGTTATAAATTTGCATTTCAAACTCATTGTAATTTAGATATAAATGTTGGTATTTAAAGTCAACAAATTGTCTACTGAGTCTTCACAAAATTAATAAAGATACGCCTTCCCTTCGGTAATTAATGCCCAGGCCGTGGTGCGTCATGTCGTTCAATAACAATTCAGTTTTGTGCACGGGATTTTCCTGAACTTAGTGTTTCTGCAATAGCCAAACTATTTTACGTCAACGACCGCACCAAATTAATGTATATATCCTAAAATGGTGTCAAATTCGAACAGGGTGAATTTAATATAGCCTAAAGAAGAAAACTTTTAAACTAGATCAAATTTCTCAGAGCAAAAAATATTTCTATAACGACATCAATATTATAAGATTACATGCAAAAGTTGAAAGCAAAATAACAAACGGTTATCACGTAAAGCTAATTCAAGTGTGGTTATGAATTTCTGAACGGACTATAATACGAAGCTGCAGTAAAGCTAAATATGAGGGAGAATTGAAAAAAAAATAGAATCATGGTATGATGAAAACTTTACGTGATTGATAGTAATCAATCTATCGATTACGTAAAGCTTTCACTATGCCATTTGTTATATTTGTTCTCTTTCACGATAGGCCTGAGTGCAACCCCTGCTGTCGAGACGTCACAAATATAGGCTCAATTTGAGCAGCTGAAACCATTGTGGGTAAGATTGTTTTCAATCATCTATAGCTTGTATAGTAAACTCTCTTCTATGACGTCATGTTAGTAGGTTACGAACAATAATATCTCTGAATTGGACTGTGGAACTGTTTAGGGAATTTGTAGCGTTTTTCGTTCGTTGTAGGCTGCATTCACTAGAGTAATCAGGAATCTATGGGCGCATACATTGGTGTGTGTGCTACGTCGTCATAATGGCTCATCGTGTATCCCTAGACCGGCCATACGCTAATCATACGGTCTGTTGTTTGATGTGCGACGGAGATAATCCATGGGCTGTGTTTTATATGTTCTGAATTGGAGTCAAAAACGATGACCTAACATCATCACGCGCTATACATTTTTTAAAAAATATGACGATCACAATTTTCAGGAGGACTTGATCTTCCGGTCAAGATGGTGGATAGGCGGCAGGAACCATTGAAGCTATGTATGAAAGTGTTCCTTGTTGCAGTTTCCTCATATTCAAAGTCCGGCTTGTTGCAGGAGCTACTGAGTTAAGTGCTCTGTGCACACCGTGAGCTGTGTGTTTCATCCGCTTTGATCATGTTTCGATATTCCAATTGTTTACGATGAATGATGATATATCGTGTGACAGGGAACAGTTGGCTGTGTTCACTTTCTGCGCGGTTTCGCCTTATGTCTTTTGACGTGTGCTGAGATTGCTATGATTGGTGACTACAGTTACCTTTCTTTGTTTGGGAGATGAAATAGTAATTCGGATGATTCCACTGGCACGGGCGGTTGCGCAAGTATGGATTTTAATTCGTTTGTAGTGATATCGGGGCCTTCAATAACCAAAGAACTGTTCAAAGAAAAAAAAAAAGTCTTGCCAAGTGGTGTATAGGGAATATGGTGTTAGCCACCATACATTTTACAAACCTTCTGCACATGATTTTTGGGGTAATGTGGTCGGTATTACGCCCGTGCGCTTTACATTTCCTGAAAAAAAACTCCGGTACCCATTAAAGACTGGGTGAACCGGAACCCGTCGTTTGAGATCGAACCCTACCTCTTGTCCTTTGTAGTCCAGTTCACTAACCACTGAGCTATCGCGGAACTGTTTAGCAATGACGATAATACCCACAATTTCTGGACGTGAAATCTGGTTCCCGTTTTACCTGGTGGCTGGGTGAACCAGGGGAGTTATCTTACAAAATGCACGTGGTATTCGAGCCTAGATTGATTGATTGTCAGGGAATATCTTTCACAAAAAGTATATTTTTTAAGGACTAACTTTCTTCTCAATTTGTTTAACTTTCTCTCAAGAACTGTCTTCATGTCTATAAATAGAACATCTGAAACACAAATAAATGCACAAATAGATCTTTTTTTTTTTTTTTTTGTATTTCAGTTTATTCAGAAAAATAAAACAGAACAAAGGAAAAATAGAAGAAAAATATAGGAAAGTAGAAAAAACAATTGTAGGAAACAAACTTTTGTAAACAAATACGACATCTTTTGTGTCTTTTCGTTGTTACAATAATTATTTTTTGTTACAATATGTTAACATTATTTTTGTTATCATATGTTAACATTATTTTTTTTTATCATATGTTAACATTATTTTTGTTACAATATGTTAACATTACTTTTGTTACAGATGGAATAATAGAGGCAATATTTACTGATAACTTCATGTCTGAATAAACACGAAGCAATAAATTAGATATCACAAATTTATGTTTATATTGGGGATAACAATTGGATATCTAACTAATTTCATGCAACTTAGCCAACATGTAACTTTCTCGTTGTATCACTTTTGTTGCTGCTCTGGTTCTGTACATGAACTGTACGCTGAGAAAATACACGCAGGTCAGATCTTTTACCACATATAACATTACACGATTATAAGTTACTTATAACTTTTCAAAAGTTATTCAGACATATCATCTCTCCTCTCAAGGTTCACCCGTTAAGAGTGCGTCCCTGCGATGTGTCGCTATTTTACGACAATGAATTAATATATGTGCCTTTATACCCGACTTCGGCATATACATAATCTATCTGTTTCTTCTTCTTCTTTTCTCTTTCTCACTGATACCTAAAAGGTGTCGTGGTTTATATCATTTGTCGTTCTTGAGCTGCTCGAACTGTCTGAATTAGTGATTTTCCTTTGTTGTTACATGTCTCTGTCACTGCATCTATCCATCTTCTTCTTTTCTCTTTTCACTGATACCTAAAAGGTGTCGTGGTTTATATCATTTGTCGTTCTTGAGCTGCTCGAACTGTCTGAATTAGTGATTTTCCTTTGTTGTTACATGTCTCTGTCACTGCATCTATCCATCTTCTTCTTTTCTCTTTCTCACTGATACCTAAAAGGGGTCGGGGTTTATATCATTTGTCGTTCTTGAGCTGCTCGAACTGTCTGAATTAGTGATTTTCCTTTGTTGTGACATGTCTCTATCACTGCATCTATCCATCTTCTTCTTTTCTCTTTCTCACTGATACCTAAAAGGGGTCGTGGTTTATATTATTTGTCGTTCTTGAGCTGCTCGAACTGTCTGAATTAGTGATTTTCCTTTGTTGTTACATGTCTCTATCACTGCATCTATCCATCTTCTTCTTTTCTCTTTCTCACTGATACCTAAAAGGGGTCGTGGTTTATATTATTTGTCGTTCTTGAGCTGCTCGAACTGTCTGAATTAGTGATTTTCCTTTGTTGTTACATGTCTCTGTCACTGCATCTGTCCATCTTCTTCTATTTCTTCCTCTTGGTAATATACATAGTCTATAACCGTTTTAAACGTTTGTAAAGTTCATTGTAATTAGTTGAGTATTCCTTAGTTACTATTTCAATATTAAAATTTAACCAAAGTTTCTTTAGTGAGTTTTTTCAAATTTGCTTTAGTTTGGTAAGAGTTTTTAGGAAAAGTTAAAAAAAAAGTATTTAAAATTATGTAACACTACTAAAAGAATAGTCCAAGTAAAACGATAAATAAAATAAAAGAGAAATTTACTACTAATTTATAGTAAGAGCGACCAAAGGTGATAAATTCAAGTGGGGTAACAACAACACAATCGATGTGGAATCTTATATTGCTCATGTTACAATATTAGTTCTTCTACTTTTACAATTGAAGTTATTTTTTTCTTGTTTCTTATTATATTTTAAAGTACATTTAGTGTGGCGATTTATGATTGTACAACGAAGTCACGACGGTGGCTTTCTGTTGCCTTCCGTCGGTTTGTTTACGGTTGGCTCCGCCAGCCTTTCACTAACAAGTAATGATGATGATATTTAGGTGTTGTCGGAGTGTATTTTTCTAGCATTTAAGTTATTATTTTTTCTGTTTATTATTTCAGCTTGATACTTGTATGTTTGCACACAGTTTTCCATCAGTTTCACGTTAGCGCCATTTCTTTCAACGGATGATAGAAATTACTTATTTTAAAAGAAAATTAAAAACGAACTTGTGTCATTATAATGTTTAATTAAATTATAATGAAGATCTAATGATTTCAATGGCATTGGGTAACCGAAAAAGACTCCGAAAATAATCAGTCATTATCAAGTGCCATGTCTGCTGGCGTAGGTGATCATGTCTCTCCACAATTTTCGATCTCGACAGTTATTTATCATTTCTGTTGTTGACCTTCTGCCAAGCCATTCTCTTAAGCTGTCTGGTATCTTTTATCTTTGCTTCCCTTAATCTCATCGTCACTCAATTTTCCCAGTTGTTACAATATATTCCAGATGTCCCCTTCTCATTACATGGCCAAAAAAATGATGATTGTTTCTTCCTAATATTGGAAATTAGCTCTCTTTTTGCTTTAGCCTCTTTCAGAACGTTTTCATTACTTTTCTTAGCTGTTCATTGTATTCTCAACATTCTTCTGTAAAAACCACATTTCTACAGTTTCCAGTGATTTCTTTGTCTGTTTTCCTATTGTCCATGATTCATATCCATATCTTAAGACTGGCTCTGCATACAATTTTAAAAATATGTTCTTCTTGAACTAATCAATATCCAAACTAAATCAGATACAAGCAAACATGCTTCATATGTGCTGTTGTTTATGAAAATATAAATAAATGGAACATCTAATATATAGAAATTAATCAGATTTCGATTTAAAATGATCTAAATTCATCAGCTATGTTCTATTTTCATTGCTGGCCTTATAGGTAGAAATGACAGCAGATTTGTTTTATGATCAACAGTTTTGTTTGTTTAAATTGTCATGTGCATAAAGAGACGACAATATTGTGTAGCCATTGTCTGGTCGTGGTGACTTTGATCTTCTTAGTTCTGTCAACCTTCATCTTTCCTTCTTTGATCTTCTTAATTCTGTGAACCTTCATCTTTCCTTCTTTGATCTTCTTAATTCTGTCAACCTTCATCTTTCTTTCTTTGATCTTCTTACTTCTGTCAACCTTAATCTTTTTTTTTTTTACCTTCTTACTTCTGTCAACCTTCATCTTTCTATCTGTCATCGTCTCATTTACGTCACCATTCAACTTTCTTTCTTTGATCTTCTTAATTCTGTCAACCTTCATCTTTCTTTCTTTGATCTTCTTAATTCTGTCAGCCTACATCTTTCTTTCTTTGATCTTCTTACTTAAATCAACCTTCATCTTTCTTTCTTTGATCTTCTTAATTCTGTCAGCCTACATCTTTCTTTCTTTGATCTTCTTAATTCTGTCAGCCTACATCTTTCTTTCTTTGATCTTCTTAATTCTGTCAGCCTACATCTTTCTTTCTTTGATCTTCTTAATTCTGTCAGCCTACATCTTTCTTTCTTTGATCTTCTTAATTCTGTCAGCCTACATCTTTCTTTCTTTGATCTTCTTACCTATATGACAACCTTCATCTTTCTTTCTTTTATCTTTCTTTTACCTTCCTGACATCTTCTGTGACATTTTAACAATCACTTTCGCCATTTTTTCCCCATTTTTCATTTCTCTACCCTTTTAATTCCTCTCCCGCTGTCTCCCCACCTTTTTTAACACCTCTCCCGTTGTCTCCCCACCTTTTTTAACACCTCTCCCGTTCTCTCCCCACCACTTTCACAACCTATCCCGTTTTTTCCTTCAAATTATTCATTAAACTTTTCGCATTACCCACCACTTTTTTTACCACCTCTCCCGCTTTCTTTGCCACCTCTTCCGCTTTCTTTCCCAATTTTTTCAAGAGGCCTCCCTCGCCTGGTTTGTCACTCTCTTTGCCAACATTGTTACATCTTCTTTTCTCTTCATCTTCACTGTCTGATCGCCTTGCCTCTCGTCTACTTCTGTCACGTTCTTGCTCCGCCCCATTATCATCTACTTTAACTTGAGTGTCTACTTTATCAACATCTACTTTAACTTGAGTGTCTACTTTATCAACATCTACTTTAACTTGAGTGTCTACCTCCCCAACATCTACTCCAGCTTTCAATGTTTCATCTTTCCCACCAGCTCTGTCACCATTACCTCCACATTTACCTTTACCCCGACCCTTACCATTGCACTTACCATTACTCTTACCATTTCCATTACCATTACCTTTACAATTACCCTTACCATTACTCTGACCATTACTTTTATCAGTTCCCTTCCCCTGTTCTTCATTATCCTCCCCTGCTCCACGTTTCTTTCTTGCACCGCTCTCATCATTAACATCCCTCTCATCGCCGTCATCTTCTTCGTCGTCATCATCTGGTCCGTTCTCATCATCATTCTCGGCTTTTTGGTCATCTTCATAATTTTTACCATCATCTACGCCATCCTCTTCCTTATCTACGTTTTTATTGTTTTCATAAACCCCGTTGTCGACGTCTTCATCTTCATTAGTTGAACCATCACTTCCTGCAAGTCTTTTCAGTAAAGCCACACTTCTTCTTTTTCTATCTTTTCCTTCATCATCGTCTTCCACTTCGCCATCATTTTTATTGGTTTTCGCATGATTACTCTCCCCCTTTCCTTGCTGTTGACGTTCGGACATCGGTACTATCACCGTGTAGTTGTGGTCAATGTCAACGAAACTAAACGTCTTTGTGTTAGGCTTGCTTGGGTCAGCTGTGGGTAAGAACAAAATGAGTATCAGATAGAGCCTAATCTCTCACAGGACTTGTAATACTTTAATATAATGTAGGGTATGTGTGTTTTTTCTTATTATCTTGAGAGGGGGAATTAATATATTTATTATCATCATCAAGTACCATTCTTGTTACCGTAGGTGATCATGTCTCTCCACAACTTTCGATCTTGACAGCTATTTATCATTTCTGTTGTTGACCTTCTGCTAAGTCATTCTCTTAAGCTGTCTGGTATCTTTTCTCTTTGCTTCCCTCTATCTCTTCGTCCCTCAATTTTCCCAGTTGTTACAATATATTCAAGTTGTTCTCTTCTCATTACATGGCCAAAAAATGATGATTGTTTCTTCCTAATATTGGAAATTAGCTCTCTTTTGCTTTGACCTCTTTCAGAACGTTTTCATTACTCTTCTTAGATGTCCAGGTATTCTCAACATTCTTCTGTAAAACGACATTTATAAAGCCTCCAGTAATTTGTTTAATTTATTGTCCTTTTTTGTCCATGATTCACATCCTTACTTTAAGACTGGCTCTACATAACACTTAAGAACTCTTTTTTGTTTCTATTGTCAAAAATGGGTGGCAAGGTATCTTCCTTAGCTTTTGGAAACCTGATTTTTTCATGAGCTATTCTGAATCTCACTTCTGTTGTACATAAAGTACAAAATAGGTCAGATATTACGTTTATTTAATTTTCAACTCAAGACAGGGGAGATACAGAAAAGGAACAAGAACAACACCTGATAAGGGGAGATACAGTAGAGGAACTAGAAACACACGTTATAAGGGGAGATACAGAAAAGGAACATGAACACCACCTGATAAGGGGAGATACAGAAGAGGAACAAGAACAACACCTGATAAGGGGAGATACAGAAGAGGAACATGAACAACACTTGATAAGGGGAGATACAGAAGAGGAACAAGAACAACACCTGATAAGGGGAGATACAGAAGAGGAACATGAACACCACCTGATAAGGGGAGATACAGAAGAGGAACATGAACAACACCTGATAAGGGGAGATACAGAAGAGGAACAAGAACAACACCTGATAAGGGGAGATACAGAAGAGGAACAAGAACAACACTTTATAAGGGGAGATACAGAAGAGGAACAAGAACAACACCTGATAAGGGGAGATACAGAAGAGGAACAAGAACAACACTTGATAAGGGGAGATACAGAAGAGGAACAAGAACAACACTTGATAAGGGGAGATACAGAAGAGGAACATGAACACCACCTGATAAGGGGAGATACAGAAGAGAAACTAGAACAATACGTTATAAGGGGAGAAACAAAAGAGGAACAAGAACACCACCTGATAAGGGGAGATACAGTAGAGGAACTAGAAACACACGTTATAAGGGGAGATACAGAAAAGGAACATGAACACCACCTGATAAGGGGAGATACAGAAGAGAAACAAGAACACCACCTGATAAGGGGAGATACGGAAGAGGAACAAGAACAATACGTTATAAGGGGAGATACAAAAGAGGAACAAGAACACCACCTGATAAGGGGAGATACAGAAGAGGAACAAGAACAACACCTGATAAGGGGAGATACAGAAGAGGAACAAGAACAACACCTGATAAGGGGAGATACAGAAGAGGAACAAGAACAATACGTTATAAGGGGAGATACAAAAGAGGAACAAGAACACCACCTGATAAGGGGAGATACAGAAGAGGAAACAGAAGAGGAACAAGAACAACACCTGATAAGGGGAGATACAGAAGAGGAAACAGAAGAGGAACAAGAACAACACCTGATAAGGGGAGATACAGAAGAGGAAACAGAAGAGGAACAAGAACAACACCTGATAAGGGGAGATACAGAAGAGGAAACAGAAGAGGAACAAGAACAACACCTGATAAGGGGAGATACAGAAGAGGAACAAGAACAACACCTTATAATGGTAGATGTAGAAGTGAATAAGGAATATCTTATAAGGGAAGATGTAGAAGACGAAAAAAGAACAACATCTTATAAGGAGAGATTAGAAAAATACATGAAGAACACTTATAGTGGATGATGCAGAAGAAGAATAAGAAGAACACTTTATTAGGGAAGATGTACAAAAGAAAAAGGAGAACCCTCTAAAAGGGGAGATGAAGAAAAAAGAACTAACCCTTTATAATTGTAATATATTTTCAGCTGTCAAGAATGTTTCGCGTTTTAGTCAGTATGTTCCCAGAACGTCACAAATAGGGTCTCTTAGAGAGCGTGTAGACATTATTTCATGGGTTATCTTTATTTATTATCATCTCTCTTTGTACAGTTATGGAGAGTTTTACTGCCTTCACAGTAAACATGTCAGAGAATGATTTAATACCGTCGTCACTGTCCAATAAGTTTTCTTAGAATGTTGTAATACCTTCTTCTCTGTCCAATAGAATGTTGTAATACCTTCTTCTCTGTCCAATAGAATGTTGTAATACCTTCTTCTCTGTCCAATAGAATGGTATAATACCTTCTTCTCTGTCCAATAGAATGTTGTAATACCTTCTTCTCTGTCCAATAGAATGTTGTAATACCTTCTTCTCTGTCCAATAGAATGTTGTAATACCTTCTTCTCTGTCCAATAGAATGTTGTAATACCTTCTTCTCTGTCCAATAGAATGGTATAATACCTTCTTCTCTGTCCAATAGAATGTTGTAATACCTTCTTCTCTGTCCAATAGAATGGTATAATACCTTCTTCTCTGTCCAATAGAATGTTATAATACCTTCTTCTCTATCCAATAGAATGTTATAATACCTTCTTCTCTGTCCAATAGAATGTTATAATACCTTCTTCTCTGTCCAATAGAATGTTATAATACCTTCTTCTCTGTCCAATAGAATGGTATAATACCTTCTTCTCTGTCCAATAGAATGGTATAATACCTTCTTCTCTGTCCAATAGAATGTTATAATACCTTCTTCTCTATCCAATAGAATGATGTAATACCTTCTTCTCTGTCCAATAGAATGTTGTAATACCTTCTTCTCTGTTCAATAGAATGATGTAATACCTTCTTCTCTGTCCAATAGAATGATGTAATACCTTCTTCTCTGTCCAATAGAATGTTGTAATACCTTCTTCTCTGTCCAATAGAATGTTGTAATACTTTCTTCTCTGTCCAATAGAATGTTGTAATACTTTCTTCTCTGTCCAATAGAATGATGTAATACTTTCTTCTCTGTCCAATAGAATGATGTAATACCTTCTTCTCTGTCCAATAGAATGTTGTAATACCTTCTTCTCTGTCCAATAGAATGTTGTAATACCGTCTTCTATGTCCAATAGAATGTTGTAATACCCTCTTCTCTGTCCAATAGAATGTTGTAATACCTTCGTGTCTGTCCAATAGAATCTTTTAATACCTTCTCTACCCAATGTTTCAATACCTTCTCTACCCAATGCATCAAAACCTTCTCTACCCAATGCTTTAAAACCTTCTCTACCCAATGTTTTAATACCTTCTCTACTCAATGTTTCAATACCTTCTCTACCCAATGTTTCTATACCTTCTCTACCCAATGTTTCAATACCTTTTCTACCCAATGTTTCAATACCTTCTCTACCCAATGTTTCAATACCTTCTCTACACAATGTTTCAATACCTTCTCTACCCAATGTTTCAATACCTTCTCTACCCAATGTATCAATACCTTCTCTAACCAATGTTTCAATACCTTCTCTAACCAATGTTTCAATACCTTCTCTACCCAATGTTTCAATACCTTCTCTACCCAATGTTACAATACCTTCTCTACTCAATGTTATAATGCCTTTTCCTCCTATTTATTATTACATAATATTTGAACGCCTTCACACGAACAAAGAAAACGTTACATTTAAACATAATCCCCAAGCTGTCTAAACGATGTATGATAATGACGTCATATAAACCACTCAAGTATTGACGTCATAATTTGCCACATACCTGTAACTTCCTCCCCAGGTACAATCATTCCGGTGCACAATTTTTGCGTCCCGTTGTGAGTCCTATAGAAGTTATTTTTTGCCGTTTCATCCAGTGGAGAACCGGTAGCAGAAATTAGTTTGTTCTGTAAATCGCCGACATTAATAGTCGAGCCCTAAAATGGAAAAAAAAAAAAAATAATAATAATAATAATAATAAAAGTATCATCATCATGTGCCCTACCCGTTGGCGTAGGCGATCATGTCCTTCCACAATCTTCTATCCACAGTGCATCGTATCAGTTCTGTTGTTGACTGTTTTCCACGCCATGACACCAAGTGATCCAATATTTTCTCTCTTTGTCGTCCGCAATCTCTCTTTCCTTTTATTTTGCAGTTGTAACCAAGTATTCCGACTTTCCTCTTCTCATTATGAGCCCCCCAAAAATGGGCTAGCGGGGTAGAGTTCTGCCCTACCAAAGGAGGAGTAAGACGTCTCCTTTCCTCCGCCAGTCTTCGGGACACTTGGGCAAGGTGGAGCTCCCGTTTAGCCCCCCTATCAGGGTTATGTGAAGCCATTGGAGCAGGTGGTGGATGGTGTTGTGGGAGCAGCCGAAAAGTAGTGCCGGTTATGGTCCCCACACCGCGATGGCAGGCAGAGGATCTCATGTATAGAGACAATGGCTGCGATCTCCGACTAGTACAGTCACTGCCAAGAATGAAAGGAATAGCAAACTACCTTCTTATATTGCCTAGAATAATCATGTTGAAACACAACTTAATAATAATATGCGTAATATTAATAGTATTAATTATAATATTCTGGGTTTTTTTTAATGCCATGAAAAATATACTAACATCAAAACAAATAACACCAGGGTTTAAACTAAGAATAGCAAAATGTTATATCTTCTCAATATTCCTGTATGGTGCAGAAACATGCACATTAGACAAGAAAACAGAACAGAGAATTTAAGCCTTTGAAATGTGGATTTATAGAAGAATAGGTAGAATTGGATGGAAAGAAAAGAAAACAAACGATGAAGTTTTAAAACAACTAAAAATGAAAAGAGAACTACTAAACACAATAGAACAAGACAAATGAAATTTTTGAGGCTTGTTAAAAGACACAACAGCCTACTAAAAGTAATATTGGAAGGGAAAATACAAAGTAAAAGATGTAGAGGTAGACCAAGACTAACATGGACAAGTAACATCAAAAGATGGACAAGTCAGCCTATGACAACCTGCACCATCAAAGCAAAAGACAGAGCAGAATGGCGCTCCATGATAGCCAACCTTCGTTGCGGAGACGGCACTCGATGATGATGATGAACATAGAGAAATTATAAACAAAAATCTCAACTGGTTCAGCCGGGAATTGAACTCCCAATCTCTCTGTCTCAAAGCTGGCGTCTTGTCTCGACGCCAACTAGTCCCTCGCATGCAAAAATTGACGACATTATGCCAAATAGTTTCTGAAAAAAATTGATTTTTATTTTGGACATACAACTGTGAACAGTCTATAAGTAGTTTAGTATAGTTAGATGACATACAACTGTGAACAGTCTATAAGTAGTTTAGTATAGTTAGATGACATACAACTGTGAACAGTCTATAAGTAGTTTAGTATAGTTAGATGACATACAACTGTGAACAGTCTATAAGTAGTTTAGTATAGTTAGATGACATACAACTGTGAACAGTCTATAAGTAGCTTAGTATAGTTAGATGACATACAACTGTGAACAGTCTATAAGTAGTTTAGTATAGTTAGATGACATACAACTGTGAACAGTCTATAAGTAGCTTAGTATAGTTAGATGACATACAACTGTGAACAGTCTATAAGTAGCTTAGTATAGTTAGATGACATACAACTGTGAACAGTCTATAAGTAGTTTAGTATAGTTAGATGACATACAATCTTAACTGTACCTCAAACAACATCGCAGTGTTCAGATTCCCTCCGATAACATCGTCACCAGCTCGAGAAAGTACTAAAGATGGTTTCAGTATTGATGCACCAAACAAAGACTCTGATACCTAAATAGTTCTTTTTTCTATAAATTCTACTGTAAATTCTCTTCAACATGTCCTTTTCTTTTTCTTTAAATTCCATTCTATTCTATTCTATTCTATTCTATTCTATTCTATTCTATTCTATTCTATTCTATTCTGTTCTGTTCTATTCTATTCTATGCTATTTCAATCTATTCTATTCAACTCTATTGTATTATAATATATTCTATTCTATTCTGTTCTGTTCTAATCTATTCTATTCTATTCAACTCTATTGTATTGTAACATATTCTATTATATTCTGATCTTTTTATTCTATTCTATTCTGATCTTTCTATTCTATTCTATTCTATTCTATTTATTCTATTCTATTCGATTCTATTCTGATCTTTCTATTCTAATCTATTCTATTCTATTCTGATCTTTCTATTCTATTCTATGCTATTCTATTCTATTCTATTCTATTCTATTCTGATCTTTCTATTATATTCTATTCTGATCTTTCTATTCTATTCTATTCTATTCTATTCTATTCTATTCTATTCTATTCTATTCTATTCTATTCTGATCTTTCTATTCTATTCTATTCTTTTTTATTCTATTATGATCTTTCTATTCTATTCTATTCTATTCTATTCTATTCTATTCTATTCTATTCTATTCTATTCTGATCTTTCTATTCTATTCTATTCTATTTATTCTATTCTATTCTTTTCAAATTATATTCTGATCTTTCTATTCTATTCTATTCTATTCTATTCTATTCTACTCTATTCTAATCTATTCTATTCTATTCTATTCTTTCTATTATATTCTATTCTATTATATTCTATTCTAATCTATTCTATTCTAATCTATTCTATTCTATTCTATTGTGATCTTTCTATTCTATTCTATTCTATTTTATTCTATTCTATTCTATTCTAATCTATTCTATTCTATTCTATTCTATTCTGATCTTTCTATTTTATTCTATTCTAATCTATTCTATTTATTCTATTCTATTCTATTCTGATCTTTCTATTCTATTCTATTCTATTATATTCTATTCTATTCTATTCTATTCTATTCTATTCTGATCTTTCTATTCTATTCTATTCTATTCTATTCTATTCTAATCTATTCTATTCTAATCTATTCTAATCTATTCTATTCTATTCTAATCTATTCTATTCTATTCTGATCTTTCTATTCTATTCTATTCTATTCTATTCTATTCTAATCTATTCTATTCTATTCTAATCTATTCTATTCTAATCTATTCTATTCTATTCTATTCTATTCTAATCTATTC
The DNA here is from genome assembly GCA_032433765.1 of Megaustenia siamemsis. Classification (NCBI taxonomy): domain Eukaryota; kingdom Metazoa; phylum Mollusca; class Gastropoda; order Stylommatophora; family Ariophantidae; genus Megaustenia; species Megaustenia siamemsis. Next base: position 27,338,461 of record JAVIAB010000026.1, on the reverse strand, counting down.
TATTCTATTCTATTCTATTCTAATCTATTCTATTCTATTCTATTATAATCTATTCTATTCTAATCTATTCTATTCTATTCTATTCTATTCTATTCTATTCTATTCTATTCTATTCTATTCTATTCTATTCTATTCTATTCTATTCTATTTTAATCTATTCTATTCTATTTTATTCTATTCTAATCTATTCTATTATATTCTAATCTATTCTATTCTATTCTAATCTATTCTATTCTAATCAATTCTATTCTATTCTGTTCTAATCTATTCTATTCTATTCTAATCTATTCTATTCTATTCTATTCTATTCTATTCTAATCTATTCTATTCTAATCAATTCTATTCTATTCTATTCTAATCTATTCTATTATATTCTAATCTATTCTATTCTATTCTAATCTATTCTATTCTAATCTATTCTAATCTATTCTATTCTATTCTAATCTATTCTATTCTATTCTGATCTTTCTATTCTATTCTATTCTATTCTATTCTAATCTATTCTATTCTATTCTAATCTATTCTATTCTATTCTATTCTAATCTATTCTATTCTATTCTATTCTATTCTAATCTATTCTATTCTATTCTATTATAATCTATTCTATTCTAATCTATTCTATTCTATTCTAATCTATTCTATTCTATTCTATTCTATTCTATTCTATTCTAATCTATTCTATTCTATTCTATTCTATTCTATTTTAATCTATTCTATTCTATTTTATTCTATTCTAATCTATTCTATTATATTCTAATCTATTCTATTCTATTCTAATCTATTCTATTCTAATCAATTCTATTCTATTCTGTTCTAATCTATTCTATTCTATTCTAATCTATTCTATTCTATTCTATTCTATTATATTCTAATCTATTCTATTCTAATCAATTCTATTCTATTCTATTCTAATCTATTCTATTATATTCTAATCTATTCTATTCTATTCTACTCTATTCTATTCTAATCTATTCTATTCTATTCTATTCTATTCATGGAATCAGTTGCATTTCGCTCTGTTACTTCAAAAAATCAGCCCCCCCCCCTCCCTCCTGCAACATCATAACCCATTTCTGTTCTAAAAGCTGTGTAGTCGTCGCCTATACACAATACTAGGGCATGCACGAAGGTCGACCTTGTTTGATAACTAATCACAAAAACACAGAATGATTAAAACAATCACAACTTACGTTTCTCCTCTGTAGCTCCGCAGTAAAGTTGCCACCACAATCTGATTTCTTAAAATAAGTGCAGGCCTTACCCTTCATGGCAGATATAATCGTAATCTGTTGGATTTAAGAAAAATATAATGAACGGAATTATTTATTTCTATGTTCTTCTGGTTTACACCAGATGGCTATTTCAAGAATGGATAGATTTTTTTCGTCATCCGCCTTTAAAAGGAGGACGTTAATTGGGCGTAGATTTGTTGTGTCGTGGTTGGCAGTTAAAGTGTGATGTTTATCGACTTAGGCCCAACACATCCGATTTTAGCACAGTGTTTTTGGGTTACAAGAATTGTTAGACATTACTGTGAAAGAATGCAAAAATAAAAATTTAAAAAAACTCAGTCTTAATAGCAAGAAGAGAGAAGCAATGGTAGCAACAAAGAAAGCGACATCGCTACAATGCAAAATAAAGAAAGGTGGAACAATATTAAAACAGGTACATGAATTTAAAATATCTGGGAACAATGGTAACCTCAGACGGAAGATGTACAACAGAGGTGAGATGAAGAATGGCTCAGACAAAAGCAGCTTTCCAAAAAATGAGGAACATGCTGTGATATCTAATTTTGACAATAGAAACAAGAAAAATAGTTCTTAAATAATATGTAGAGTCAGTCTTAACATATGGATGTGAATCATAGACAATAGGAAAACTGACAAGAAAATCACTGGATCTGTAGAAATGTGGTTTTACATAAGAATGTTCAGAATACCATGGACAGCTAAGAATAGTAATGAAAACGTTCTGAAAGAGGCCAAAGTAAAAAGAGAGTTAATTTCTAATATTAGGAAGAAACAATCATCATTTTTTGGCCATGTAATGAGAAGAGAACAACTGGAATATATTGTAACAACTGGAAAATTGAGGGACGAAGAGATAGAGGGAAGCAAAGAGAAAAGATACCAGACAGCTTAAGAGAATGGCTTGGCAGAAGGTCAACAACAAAAATGATAAATAACTGTCGAAATCGAAATTTGTGGGGAGACATGATCATCTAAGCCAGCAGGCTTTGTCCTTGATGATGATGATGATGGTTTTTGAGTATAGGTTTGCCCTCGATCCATATTTAGTTAGTCAGACTTGTTGGTTGCTCTGCTAGAGGAAGCACTGCGAATATATGGAGTACGATTTTGATGTGATGAGAAGAGATAATAATCGAATAGCAAAGCAAGCCCTCATATGGGAAACAACAGGTAAAAGAAAAAGAGGAAGACCCAGGGAGACACTGAGAAGAACATTGATGAGAGAGGCAAGAGCAGCAGGAATCGGCTCCCTCAATGAGATAGAACTGCTTGCACAGAACAGAGACAGATGGCGAGATTTGATAAAATATCTTTAAAAGAAAACTGCTAGAACAAAAATTCATATAGGAGAAGGTGTATCTTGGTCTACGCCCTATGGGCCGGTTACGGCTCGAAAGGTCAATAGATAGATTTTGATGGTTCTTTGTCACCGATCTTGGCAAATGCCATCAGATATGAGTAACTAACAGCTTCCAGCTCTGCTCCTGTCATGCACCTTACCCTCCAACATAATACGTCATGTACAGTAAGTACAAATACTGAACGTAACAAAAGGAAACTAAACAATTAGGATCGAACACCTGACCCAAGGGCCGACCAAGAAAAAGATGGATCGGTGGAATATTAGAAACACTAGGAAACATAACAGCAGCAGAGGCAAATAGAAGAGCAAAAGATGGATCGATGGAATACTAGAAGCACTAGGAAACATAACAGCAGCAGAGGCAAATAGAAGAGCAAAAGATGGATCGATGGAATACTAGAAGCACTAGGAAACATAACAGCAGCAGAGGCAAATAGAAGAGCAAAAGATGGATCGATGGAATACTAGAAGCACTAGGAAACATAACAGCAGCAGAGGCGAATAGAAGAGCAAAATATGGATTGATGGAATATTAGAAACACTAGGAAACATAACAGCAGCAGAAGCGAATAGGAGAGCAAAATATAGATTGATGGAATATTAGAAACACTAGGAAACATAACAGCAGCAGAAGCGAATAGGAGAGCAAAAGATGGATTGATGGAATATTAGAAACACTAGGAAACATAACAGCAGCAGAGGCGAATAGAAGAGCAAAAGATGGATTGATGGAATATTAGAAACACTAGGAAACATAACAGCAGCAGAGGCGAATAGAAGAGCAAAAGATGGATTGATGGAATATTAGAAACACTAGGAAACATAACAGCAGCAGAAGCGAATAGAAGAGCAAAAGATGGATTGATGGAATACTAGAAGCACTAGGAAACATAACAGCAGCAGAGGCGAATAGAAGAGCAAAAGATGGATTGATGGAATATTAGAAACACTAGGAAACATAACAGCAGCAGAAGCGAATAAGAGAGCAAAAGATGGATTGATGGAATATTAGAAGCACTAGGAAACATAACAGCAGGAGAGGCGAATAGAAGAGCAAAAGATGGATTGATAGCAGGAGAGGCCAACAGGAGAGAAAAAGATGGATTGATGGAATATTAGAAGCAAGAGGAAACATAACAGCAGGAGAGGCGAATAGAAGAGCAAAAGATGGATTGATAGCAGGAGAGGCCAACAGGAGAGCAAAAGATGGATTGATGGAATATTAGAAGCAAGAGGAAACATAACAGCAGGAGAGGCCAACAGGAGAGCAAAAGATGGATTTATGGAATATTAGAAACACTAGGAAACATAACAGCAGGAGAGGCCAACAGGAGAGCAAAAGATGGATTGATGGAATATTAGAAGCACTAGGAAACATAACAGCAGCAGTGACGAATAGAAGAGCAAAAGACCGCAAATTATATCTCCCCTCAACATTGAAAGGCAAATGAGGAAGGAAAGTAGAAGAAGAATGCATAAGAAAATGTGGGCTAGCAACACATGTCATATACGACTAAGCACAAAAGAAAGTTAGTGACCACATAGATGCGATGTATGAAAACTGCGCATGGAGTAAGCAGAAAAGACAGAATCAGAAATTATTTATAGTAGAAAGGGTAGGCATTGAGCCAATCCTAAGCTACATACAGAAACAACAAATAAACTGGTTTGTACATCTAGAAAGAATATTATGTGATTCCTTACTATACAAAGCATGTATCAAGAGAGAAGTGAGACGAGCAAGATGCAGAACCAGAGTAAGATGGACACACAACATCAAAGAAACACTGGAACAACATCAAATGACAATGAGTGAATCGTCAAAAGGGCAACAACCAGGAATGTGTATCTCCCTCGACACCTGAACAAGAGGAAATGAAGAACAAAAGAAAGAAAGAAAGACAGAATGACAGAGATAAAGACAGACAAAAAGAAAGACAAAAAAAGACATAAAAAAACAAAAAAAAGAAAGAAATATAGAAGAAGAGGTAGAAGAAGTAAAAGCAGTAAAATAGGAAGAATAAAAACAAGTAATAATACATTGAATAAAGTTGTAGGGAGAATATGAATCAAATGAACGGAGAACAATGTTAAGAATAAACAAGGGAGATGTTAAAGACATGAAGGTCAAGGACTTTGAAAGATGAGAATAACATGCAAACTTGTTTAAAACGAAAACAAGAGGTAAAAAAAAGGAGAGAACAAACAAGGAATGAGATGTAAAAAGTAAAGAAGGCTATAAAAAGGAATGAGATGTAAAAAGTAAAGAAGGCTATAAAAAGGAATGAGATGTAAAAAGTAAAGAAGGCTATAAAAAGGGATGAGATGTAAAAAGAGTATGAAGAAGACGGAGAAGAAAACAAAGTAAAGAGAAAGAATGCAATAAATAGAAAATGAAAAATAAAATAATGAAAAAAGAGGGAAACGGTAGAAATTTAATCTGAAGAAAAAAGAGGAGAAACAAAAATAAAGAAATAAGAATAAAAATACAAGAATTTAGATAAAAATGGAATAAGAATTAACTACAGGGTGTTTATAAAGTCTCACTACACTTGGTATCTAGGTCAATTTGAAAAAAAAAATGTTTATGACGTCATCACAATATGTGCTCCCACTGTCAATGAAATTTGTTGAATAAGTTTATTGCTACTGGAAATGTGGAAGATGCTCCACGATCTGGTAGGCCTGCTGTGAATGATGAAATATGTTTAGATATCCAAGACAGAATCCTTAAAAGTCCAGACAAGTCATTAAGAAAACTGTCGCAACAAGTGAACTTACCATTGAGCACATATTGTGATGACGTCATAAACATTTTTTTCAAATTGACCTAGATACCAAGTGTAGTGAGACTTTATAAACACCCTATATTTCCGTTCGGAAGCTTTTTACCCATGAGGCGGATGAGATGTCAGAGACACAATTTTTAGTGGTTTTAAGAATCAATCTACAAATTTATATTTATCTAACATCTAACATATTATATATGGATGTTTAGATAATTGGACAAGGTATTCGTCATCATCAAGTACTAAGCCTGCTGGCGTAGGTGATCATGTCTCTCCACAACTTTCGATCATGACAGTTATTTATCATTTCTGTTGTTGACCTTCTGCCAAGCCATTCTCTTAAGCTGTCTGGTATCTTCTCTCTTTGCTTCTCTCTATCACTTCGTCCCTCTATTTTACCAGTTGTTACAATATATTCCAGTTGTTCTCTTCTCATTACATGGCCAAAAAATGCTGATTGTTTCTTCCTAATATTGGAAATTAGCTCTCTTTTTGCTTTGACCTCTTTCAGAACATTTTCATTACCCTTCTTAGCTGTCCATGGTACTCTCAACATTCTTATGTAAAACCACATTTCTACAGACTCCAGTGATTTTCTTTCCTATTCTCCTATTGTCCATAATTCACATCCATATGTTAAGGCTGGCTCTACATAACATTTCAGAACTCTTTTTCTTGTTTCTAGTGTCAAAAATGGATTTCATAGTATCTTCCTCATTTTTTAGAAAGCTGCTTTTGCCTGAGCCATTCTGCATCTCGCCTCTTTTGTACATCTTCCGTCTGAGGTTAACAAAGTTCCCAAATATTTAAATTCATTTACCTGTTTTAATATTGTTCCACTTGTCTTTATTTTGCACTGAGGTGATGTCTTTTTTTGTTGTTGTTACCATTACTTCTGGTAATGCAATGTATTAGATTTCACTAATACCAAGATGATACAAGACGTACAAAGTATACGATTTGGTGACGGTTCACACTTATTAAATAGGGAGTGACGCACTGTGCGTCGAAACGTACGAACTAAGCACGAAAAAGTTAAAAGTAAAAAAAAGAGGAAGAAAAAACGAAAAAGAAATAGACCAAAGGAAAAAAAACGTAAAAGAAGGAGATGAAGAATGACTATTTTATTTTAAACAGTTGCCAAAATATACAAATTATTGGACACTATCGACATTGGGTCGATTGAATATTATAAGCACTAGGAAACATAACAGCAGCAGAGGCGAACAGAAGAGCAAAAGACCGCAAATTATATCTCCCATCGACGCTGAAAGGTAGATGAGGAAGGAAAGAAGAAGAAGATTGGACACACGACAATTCACAAACATCAAAGGTAGACTCAAGATACAGCAAGGTTTGTCAAATCATTGGACAGCTATCACCACTATTGTCCAACAAGGAAATAACTCTAGAGGCAAAACAGGCACTCTACAATACAATCTTCATCCCAACGTTGTGCTACCAATGCCAGACCTGGACCCTAGATGCAAGAACAATAAGAAAAATAACCTCTACTGAGATGAAATGTGTTAGACGAATGACAGGAAACGTTCTGAGAGATAAGATCAGAAATGAAGAACTGAGAAAAAACCTAGGAATAGCCCCCGCCATAGAATATATAAAGAAACAACAGATAAATGGTTTGGTCAAATGACAAAGCAGAGTAATCAAAACACAACACAACGAACCCACATTAAACGTTGTGAGATTACCAGACCCACTGGTCAGCCACAATAAAGGTGGGGAGCAGGTAAATAATTGCAATGCTGCGGTAAAGCTGGTAGCAAAAAGCCAGTAGTGGGGAGTGTTAAACACTCCAAGGTATGATGACAGCTTTACAAGGAAGGAACACAACACAATACTGATGTTTCGGCCCCTAGTCTTCTTCAGGAAACAGGGACAACGACAACACCTCTCCATTCACCTCATCATCTAACATGTAGATAAAGATAATTGTGCTTCATCGTTTGTTGTCGTTATCCAAGTTTTCTGAAGAAGGCCACTGACCGAAACGTCAGTATTGTGTTGTGTTCCTTCTTTGTAAAGCTGTCACCATACCTTGGAGTGTCTAACACTCCCCACAAAAAAGGTGGATCGATGGAATAATGAAAGCACTAGCATAATATAATCATAACAGCAGCAGAAGAGAACAGAAGTGCAAAAGACAGCAAATTATATCTCCTCTCGACGCTGAAAGGCAAATGAGAAAGGAAAGAGGAAGAAGAAGATGAAAAGTAGAAGAAGAGGAAGCCAAAATATAATGAACAGATGTGGCAGAGAAAGTAGGAATTGAAGACTCACAGCGTCCTCGTTTCTGCAATCATGGGCCACTGCTCCTGGGGTAACGCTCTTGTCTTGTTTCTGGTTTTTGCCTAATGTTATGTACACGACATCGTTACTGGAGAAGCTGTTCAGATTAAGGATGGTTTTAATAAGCGTTGTGGAGTAGATGTGGCTGAGTTGTGGAGTAGATGTGGTGGAGTAGATGTAGCGGAGTGGTGGAGTAGATGTGGTGGAGTAGATGTAGCGGAGTGGCGGAGTAGATGTGGTGGAGTAGATGTAGCGGAGTGGTGGAGTAGATGTGGTGGAGTTGATGTGGCGGAGTGGTGGAGTAGATGTGGTGGAGTAGATGTAGCGGAGTGGTGGAGTAGATGTGGTGGAGTAGATGTAGCGGAGTGGTGGAGTGGATGTGGTGGAGTAGATGTGGCCGAGTGGTGGAGTAGATGTGGCGGAGTCGTGGAGTAGATGTGGTGGAGTAGATGTAGAGGAGTGGTGGAGTAGATGTGGTGGAGTAGATGTGGCCGAGTGGTGGAGTAGATGTGGTGGAGTAGATGTAGCGGAGTGGTTGAGTAGATGTGGTGGAGTAGATGTAGCTGAGTGGTGGAGTAGATGTGGTGGAGTAGATGTGGCGGAGTGGTGGAGTAGATGTGGTGGAGTAGATGTGGCCGAATGGTGGAGTAGATGTGGTGGAGTAGATGTGGCGGAGTGGTGGAGTAGATGTGGTGGAGTGGTGCAGTAGATGTGGTGGAGTAGATGTAGCGGAGTGGTGGAGTAGATGTGGCGGAGTGGTGGAGTAGATGTAGCGGAGTGGTGGAGTAGATGTGGCGGAGTGGTGAAGTAGATGTGGTGGAGTAGATGTAGCGGAGTGGTGGAGTAGATGTGGTATAGTAGATGTGTCTGAGTGGTGGAGTAGATGTAGCGGAGTGGTGGAGTAGATGTGGTAGAGTAGATGTGGCGGAGTGGTGGAGTAGATGTGGTGGAGTAGATGTGGTGGAGTAGATGTAGCGGAGTGGTGGAGTGGTGGAGTAGATGTAGCGGAGTGGTGGAGTAGATGTGGCGGAGTGGTGGAGTATATGTGGCGGAGTGGTGGAGTAGATGTGGCGGAGTGGTGAAGTAGATGTGGCGAAGTGGTGGAGTAGATGTGGCGGAGTGGTGGAGTAGATGTAGCGGAGTGGTGGAGTAGATGTGGCGGAGTGGTGGAGTAGATGTAGCGGAGTGGTGGAGTAGATGTAGCGGAGTGTTGTAGTAGATGTGGCGGAGTGGTGGAGTAGATGTGGCGGAGTGGTGGAGTAGATGTGGCGGAGTGGTGGAGTAGATGTGGCGGAGTGGTGGAGTAGATGTGGCGGAGTGGTGGAGTAGATGTGGCGTAGTGGTGGAGTAGATGTGGCGGAGTGGTGGAGTAGATGTGGCGGAGTGGTGGAGTAGATGTGGCGGAGTGGTGGAGTAGATGTGGCGGAGTGGTGGAGTAGATGTGGCGGAGTGGTGGAGTTGATGTGGCGGAGTGGTGGAGTTGTGGATTACAGAGTTGTGGAGTTGTTGTGGTAGAATGGTGACGTAATAGGGTGGAGAGATGTGGAGGCGAGGTGGACTGATGGAGTTTAGGATTTATGAATTTTAGAGTAGGTGGTGGAGCAATCGAGTACACAGATGTGGAGGCGATGGTGGAGAGGTGGAGTTGTGGATTACAGAGTTGTGGCGTTGATGTGCTGAATGGAGACGTAAACGAGTTGAGAGATTGTGTAGATGGTGTTAGTTAGACCAAGACCTTAGATGGTGTTAGTTAGACCAAGACCTTAGATGATGTTAGTTAGACCTAGACAGTAGATGATGTTAGTTAGACCTAGACGGTAGATGGTGCTAGTTAGACCTAGACAGTAGATGATGTTAGTTAGACCTAGACGGTAGATGGTGTTAGTTAGACCTAGACGGTAGATGGTGTTAGTTAGACCTAGACGGTAGATGGTGTTAGTTAGACCTAGACGGTAGATGGTGTTAGTTAGACCTAGACGGTAGATGGTGTTAGTTAGACCTAGACGGTAGATGGTGTTAGTTAGACCTAGACGATAGATGGTGTTAGTTAAACCTAGACTGTAGATGGTATTAGACTTAGTGGGTAGATGGTGTTAGTTAAACCTAGACGGTAGATGGTGTTAGTTAGACCTAGACGGTAGATGGTGTTAGTTAGACCTAGACGGTAGATGGTGTTAGTTAGACCTAGACGGTAGATGGTGTTAGTTAGACCTAGACGGTAGATGGTGTTAGTTAGACCTAGACGGTAGATGGTGTTAGTTAGACCTAGACGGTAGATGGTGTTAGTTAGACCTAGACGGTAGATGGTGTTAGTTAAACCTAGACTGTAGATGGTATTAGACTTAGTGGGTAGATGGTGTTAGTTAAACCTAGACGGTAGATGGTGTTAGTTAGACCTAGACGGTAGATGGTGTTAGTTAGACCTAGACGGTAGATGGTGTTAGTTAAACCTAGACTGTAGATGGTATTAGACTTAGTGGGTAGATGGTGTTAGTTAGACCTAGACGGTAGATGGTGCTAGTTAGACCTAGACGGTAGATGGTGTTAGTTAGACCTAGACGGTAGATGGTGTTAGTTAAACCTAGACGGTAGATGGTGTTAGTTAAACCTAGACGGTAGATGGTGTTAGTTAAACCTAGACGGTAGATGGTGTTAGTTAGACCTAGATGGTAAATGGTGTTAGTTAGACCTAGACGGTAGATGGTGTTAGTTAGACCTAGACGGTAGATGGTGTTAGTTAAACCTAGACGGTAGATGGTGTTAGTTAAACCTAGACGGTAGATGGTGTTAGTTAAACCTAGACGGTAGATGGTGTTAGTTAGACCTAGATGGTAAATGGTGTTAGTTAGACCTAGACTGTAGATGGTGTTAGTTAAACCTAGACGGTAGATGGTGTTAGATAGACCTAGACGGTAGATGGTGTTAGTTAAACCTAGACGATAGATGGTGTTAGATAGACCTAGACTGTAGATGGTGTTAGTTAAACCTAGACGGTAGATGGTGTTAGTTAAACCTAGACGATAGATGGTGTTAGATAGACCTAGACGGTAGATGGTGTTAGACTTAGTGGGTAGATGGTGTTAGTTAGACCTAGACCGTAGATGGTGTTAGTTAGACCTAGACGGTAGATGGTGTTAGACTTAGTGGGTAGATGGTGTTAGTTAGACCTAGACGGTAGATGGTGTTAGTTAGACCTAGACGGTAGATGGTGTTAGACTTAGTGGGTAGATGGTGTTAGTTAGACCTAGACTGTAGATGGTATTAGTTAAACCTAGACTGTAGATGGTGTTAGTTAGACCTAGACGGTAGATGGTGCTAGTTAGACCTAGACTGTAGATGGTGTTAGTTAGACCTAGACGGTAGATGGTGCTAGTTAGACCTAGACGGTAGATGGTGCTAGTTAGACCTAGACGGTAGATGGTGTTAGACCTAGACGATAGATGGTGTTAGTTAAACCTAGACTGTAGATGGTGTTAGTTAAACCTAGACTGTAGATGGTGTTAGTTAAACCTAGACGATAGATGGTGTTAGTTAGACCTAGACGGTAGATGGTGTTAGTTAGACCTAGACGATAGATGGTGTTAGTTAAACCTAGACGGTAGATGGTGTTAGTTAAACCTAGACGGTAGATGGTGTTAGTTAGACCTAGACGATAGATTGTGTTAGTTAGACCTAGACGGTAGATGGTGTTAGTTAGACCTAGACGATAGATGGTGTTAGTTAAACCTAGACGGTAGATGGTGTTAGTTAGACCTAGACGATAGATGGTGTTAGTTAAACCTAGACGGTAGATGGTGTTAGTTAAACCTAGACGATAGATGGTGTTAGTTAGACCTAGACGGTAGATGGTGTTAGACTTAGTGGGTAGATGGTGTTAGTTAGACCTAGACGATAGATGGTGTTAGTTAGACCTAGACGGTAGATGGTGTTAGTTAAACCTAGACGGTAGATGGTGTTAGTTAGACCTAGACGATAGATGGTGTTAGTTAAACCTAGACGGTAGATGGTGTTAGTTAAACCTAGACGGTAGATGGTGTTAGTTAGACCTAGACGGTAGATGGTGTTAGTTAGACCTAGACGGTAGATGGTGTTAGACTTAGTGGGTAGATAGTGTTAGACCTAGACTGTAGATGGTGTTAGTTAAACCTAGACGGTAGATGGTGTTAGTTAGACCTAGACGATAGATGGTGTTAGTTAGACCTAGACGGTAGATGGTGTTAGACTTAGTTGGTAGATGGTGTTAGTTAGACCTAGACTATAGATGGTGTTAGTTAAACCTAGACGGTAGATGGTGTTAGTTAAACCTAGACGGTAGATGGTGTTAGTTAGACCTAGACGGTAGATGGTGTTAGTTAAACCTAGACGGTAGATGGTGTTAGTTAAACCTAGACGGTAGATGGTGTTAGTTAAACCTAGACGGTAGATGGTGTTAGACCTAGACGGTAGATGGTTTTAGTTAGACCTAGACGGTAGATGGTGTTAGTTAAACCTAGACGGTAGATGGTGTTAGTTAGACCTAGACGGTAGATGGTGTTAGTTAAACCTAGACGGTAGATGGTGTTAGTTAAACCTAGACGGTAGATGGTGTTAGACCTAGACGGTAGATGGTGTTAGTTAAACCTAGACGGTAGATGGTGTTAGTTAAACCTAGACGGTAGATGGTGTTAGACCTAGACGGTAGATGGTTTTAGTTAGACCTAGACGGTAGATGGTGTTAGTTAAACCTAGACGGTAGATGGTGTTAGTTAGACCTAGACGGTAGATGGTGCTAGTTAAACCTAGACGGTAGATGGTGTTAGTTAAACCTAGACGGTAGATGGTGTTAGTTAGACCTAGACGGTAGATGGTGTTAGTTAGACCTAGACGGTAGATGGTGTTAGTTAGACCTAGACGGTAGATGGTGTTAGTTAGACCTAGACGGTAGATGGTGTTAGACCTAGACGGTAGATGGTGTTAGTTAAACCTAGACGGTAGATGGTGTTAGTTAGACCTAGACGGTAGATGGTGTTAGTTAGACCTAGACGGTAGATGGTGTTAGTTAGACCTAGACGGTAGATGGTGTTAGTTAGACCTAGACGGTAGATGGTGTTAGACCTAGACGGTAGATGGTGTTAGTTAAACCTAGACGGTAGATGGTGTTAGTTAAACCTAGACGGTAGATGGTGTTAGTTAGACCTAGACGATAGATGGTGTTAGTTAGACCTAGACGATAGATGGTGTTAGTTAGACCTAGACGGTAGATGGTGTTAGACTTAGTGGGTAGATGGTGTTAGTTAGACCTAGATAGTAGATGGTGCTAGTTAGACCTCGATGGTAGATGGTGTTAGTTAGACCTACACGGTAGATGGTGTTAGTTAAACCTAGACGGTAGATGGTGTTAGTTAGACCTAGACGGTAGATGGTGTTAGTTAAACCTAGAGGGTAGATGGTGTTGGTTAAACCTAGAGGGTAGATTGTGTTGGTTAGACCTAGACGGTAGATGGTGTTTGTTAAACTTAAAGGGTAGATGGTGTTAGTTAAACCTAGAGGGTAGATGGTGGTAGTTAAACCTAGAGAGTAGATGTTGTCAGTTAAACCTTGACGGTAGATGGTGTTAGTTAGACCTAGACGGTAGATGGTGTTAGTTAGACCTAGACGGTGAGATGGTGTTAGTTAGACCTAGACGGTAGATGGTGTTAGTTAAACCTAGACGATAGATGGTGTTAGTTAGACCTAGCCGGTAGATGGTGTTAGTTAAACCTAGAGAGTAGATGGTGTTAGTTAGACCTAGACGGTAGATGGTGTTAGACCTAGACGGTAGATGGTGTTAGTTAGACCTTGACGATAGATGGTGTTAGTTAAACCTAGACGATAGATGGTGTTAGTTAAACCTAGACGGTAGATGGTGTTAGTTAAACCTAGACGGTAGATGGTGTTAGTTAGACCTAGACGGTAGATGGTGTTAGTTAAACCTAGACGGTAGATGGTGTTAGTTAAACCTAGACGGTAGATGGTGTTAGACCTAGACTGTAGATGGTGTTAGACCTAGACGATAGATGGTGTTAGTTAGACCTAGACGGTAGATGGTGTTAGACTTAGTGGGTAGATGGTGTTAGTTAGACCTAGATAGTAGATGGTGCTAGTTAGACCTCGATGGTAGATGGTGTTAGTTAGACCTACACGGTAGATGGTGTTAGTTAAACCTAGACGGTAGATGGTGTTAGTTAGACCTAGACGGTAGATGGTGTTAGTTAAACCTAGAGGTAGATGGTGTTGTTAAACCTAGAGGGTAGATTGTGTTGGTTAGACCTAGACGGTAGATGGTGTTGGTTAAACTAAAGGGTAGATGGTGTTAGTTAAACCTAGAGGGTAGATGGTGGTAGTTAAACCTAGAGAGTAGATGTTGTCAGTTAAACCTTGACGGTAGATGGTGTTAGTTAGACCTAGACGGTAGATGGTGTTAGTTAGACCTAGACGGTGAGATGGTGTTAGTTAGACCTAGACGGTAGATGGTGTTAGTTAACCTAGACGATAGATGGTGTTAGTTAGACCTAGCCGGTAGATGGTGTTAGTTAAACCTAGAGAGTAGATGGTGTTAGTTAGACCTAGACGGTAGATGGTGTTAGACCTAGACGGTAGATGGTGTTAGTTAGACCTTGACGATAGATGGTGTTAGTTAAACCTAGACGATAGATGGTGTTAGTTAAACCTAGACGGTAGATGGTGTTAGTTAAACCTAGAGGGTAGATGGTGTTGGTTAAACCTAGAGGGTAGATTGTGTTGGTTAGACCTAGACGGTAGATGGTGTTGGTTAAACTTAAAGGGTAGATGGTGTTAGTTAAACCTAGAGGGTAGATGGTGGTAGTTAAACCTAGAGAGTAGATGTTGTCAGTTAAACCTTGACGGTAGATGGTGTTAGTTAGACCTAGACGGTAGATGGTGTTAGTTAGACCTAGACGGTGAGATGGTGTTAGTTAGACCTAGACGGTAGATGGTGTTAGTTAAACGTAGACGATAGATGGTGTTAGTTAGACCTAGCCGGTAGATGGTGTTAGTTAAACCTAGAGAGTAGATGGTGTTAGTTAGACCTAGACGGTAGATGGTGTTAGACCTAGACGGTAGATGGTGTTAGTTAGACCTTGACGATAGATGGTGTTAGTTAAACCTAGACGATAGATGGTGTTAGTTAAACCTAGACGGTAGATGGTGTTAGTTAAACCTAGACGGTAGATGGTGTTAGTTAGACCTAGACGGTAGATGGTGTTAGTTAAACCTAGACGGTAGATGGTGTTAGTTAAACCTAGACAGTAGATGGTGTTAGACCTAGACTGTAGATGGTGTTAGACCTAGACGATAGATGGTTTTAGTTAGACCTAGACGGTAGATGGTGTTAGACCTAGACGATAGATGGTTTTAGTTAGACCTAGAAGGTAGATGGTGTTAGTTAAACCTAGACGGTAGATGGTGTTAGACCTAGACGGTAGATGGTGTTAGTTAAACCTAGACGGTAGATGGTGTTAGTTAAACCTAGACGGTAGATGGTGTTATTTAAACCTAGACGGTAGATGGTGTTAGTTAAACCTAGACGGTAGATGGTGTTAGTTAACCTAGACGGTAGATGGTGTTAGTTAAACCTAGACGGTAGATGGTGTTAGTTAAACCTAGACGGTAGATGGTGTTAGTTAAACCTAGACGGTAGATGGTGTTAGTTAAACCTAGACGGTAGATGGTGTTAGACCTAGACGGTAGATGGTGTTAGTTAAACCTAGACGGTAGATGGTGTTAGTTAAACCTAGACGGTAGATGGTGTTAGTTAAACCTAGACGGTAGATGGTGTTAGACCTAGACGGTAGATGGTGTTAGTTAAACCTAGACGGTAGATGGTGTTAGTTAAACCTAGACGGTAGATGGTGTTAGTTAGACCTAGACGATAGATGGTGTTAGTTAGACCTAGACGATAGATGGTGTTAGTTAGACCTAGACGGTAGATGGTGTTAGACTTAGTGGGTAGATGGTGTTAGTTAGACCTAGAGAGTAGATGGTGCTAGTTAGACCTAGATGGTAGATGGTGTTAGTTAGACCTACACGGTAGATGGTGTTAGTTAAACCTAGACGGTAGATGGTATTAGTTAGACCTAGACGGTAGATGGTGTTAGTTAAACCTAGAGGGTAGAAGGTGTTGGTTAAACCTAGAGGGTAGATGGTGTTAGTTAGACCTACACGGTAGATGGTGTTAGTTAGACCTAGACGGTAGATGGTGTTGGTTAAACCTAGAGGGTAGATGGTGTTGGTTAGACCTAGACGGTAGATGGTGTTGGTTAAACCTAAAGGGTAGATGGTGTTAGTTAAACCTAGAGGGTAGATGGTGGAAGTTAAACCTAGAGAGTAGATGGTGTCAGTTAAACCTAGACGGTAGATGGTTTTAGTTAGACCTAGACGGTAGATGGTGTTAGTTAGACCTAGACGGTGAGATGGTGTTAGTTAGACCTAGACGGTAGATGGTGTTAGTTAAACCTAGACGATAGATGGTGTTAGTTAGACCTAGACGGTAGATGGTGTTAGATAAACCTAGAGAGTAGATGGTGTTAGTTAGACCTAGACGGTAGATGGTGTTAGACCTAGACGGTAGATGGTGTTAGTTAAACCTAGACGGTAGATGGTGTTAGTTAAACCTAGACGGTAGATGGTGTTAGACCTAGACGATAGATGGTGTTAGTTAAACCTAGACGGTAGATGGTGTTAGTTAAACCTAGACGGTAGATGGTGTTAGTTAAACCTAGACGGTAGATGGTGTTAGACCTAGACGATAGATGGTGTTAGTTAAACCTAGACGATAGATGGTGTTAGTTAAACCTCGACGGTAGATGGTGTTAGTTAGACCTAGACGGTAGATGGTGTTAGACCTAGACGATAGATGGTTTTAGTTAGACCTAGACGGTAGATGGTGTTAGTTAAACCTAGACGGTAGATGGTGTTAGTTAAACCTAGACGGTAGATGGTGTTAGTTAGACTTAGAGGATAGATGGTTTTAGTTAGACCTAGACGGTAGATGGTGTTAGACCTAGACGGTAGATGGTGTTAGTTAAACCTAGACGGTAGATGGTGTTAGTTAAACCTAGACGGTAGATTGTGTTAGACCTAGACGATAGATGGTGTTAGTTAAACCTAGACGGTAGATGGTGTTAGTTAAACCTAGATGGTCGATGGTGTTTGTTAGACCTAGACGGTAGATGGTGTTATTTAAACCTAGACGGTAGATGGTGTTAGTTAAACCTAGACGGTAGATGGTGTTAGTTAGAACTAGAGGATAGATGGTTTTAGTTAGACCTAGACGGTAGATGGTGTTAGACCTAGACGGTAGATGGTGTTAGTTAAACCTAGACGGTAGATAGTGTTAGTTAAACCTAGACGGTAGATGGTGTTAGACCTAGACGATAGATGGTGTTAGTTAAACCTAGACGGTAAATGGTGTTAGTTAAACCTAGACGGTAGATGGTGTTAGTTAAACCTAGACGGTAGATGGTGTTAGTTAGAGCTAGACGGTAGATGGTGTTAGTTAAACCTAGACGGTAGATGGTGTTAGTTAAACCTAGACGGTAGATGGTGTTAGTTAAACCTAGACGGTAGATGGTGTTAGTTAGACCTAGACGGTAGATGGTGTTAGACCTAGACGGTAGATGGTGTTAGTTAGACCTAGACGATAGATGGTGTTAGTTAAACCTAGACGGTAGATGGTGTTAGTTAAACCTAGACGGTAGATGGTGTTAGTTAGACCTAGACGATAGATGGTGTTAGACCTAGACAGTAGATGGTGTTAGTTAAACCTAGACGGTAGATGGTGTTAGTTAGACCTAGACGGTAGATGGTGTTAGACCTAGAGGATAGATGGTTTAGTTAGACCTAGACGGTAGATGGTGTTAGACCTAGAGGATAGATGGTTTTAGTTAGACCTAGACGGTAGATGGTGTTAGTTAGACCTAGATGGTAGATGGTGTTAGACCTAGAGGATAGATGGTTTTAGTTAAACCTAGACGATAGATGGTGTTAGTTAGACCTAGATGGTAGATGGTGTTAGACCTAGAGGATAGATGGTTTTAGTTAGACCTAGACGGTAGATGGTGTTAGTTAAACTAGACGTTAGATGGTGTTAGTTAAACCTAGACGGTAGATGGTGTTAGACCTAGAGGATAGATGGTATTAGTTAGACATGGACGGTAGATGGTGTTAGACCTAGAGGATAGATGGTTATAGTCAGACCTAGATGGTAGATGGTGTTGGACCTAGAGGATAGATGGTTTTAGTTAGACCTAGACGGTAGATGGTGTTAGACCTAGAGGATAGATGGTTTTAGTTAGACCTAGACGGTAGATGGTGTTAGACCTAGAGGATAGATGGTTTTAGTTAGACCTATACGGTAGATGGTGTTAGTTAAACTAGACGGTAGATGGTGTTAGTTAAACCTAGACGATAGATGGTGTTAGACCTAGAGGATAGATGGTTTTAGTTAGACCTAGACGGTAGATGGTGTTAGTTAAACCAGACGGTAGATGGTGTTAGTTAAACCTAGACGGTAGATGGTGTTAGACCTAGACGGTAGATGGTTTTAGTTAGACCTAGACGGTAGATGGTGTTAGTTAAACCTAGACGATAGATGGTGTTAGACCTAGACGGTAGATGGTTTTAGTTAGACCTAGACGGTAGATGGTGTTAGTTAAACTAGACGGTAGATGGTGTTAGTTAAACTAGACGGTAGATGGTGTTAGACCTAGACGGTAGATGGTTTTAGTTAGACCTAGACGGTAGATGGTGTTAGTTAGACCTAGACGGTAGATGGTGTTAGTTAAACTAGACGGTAGATGGTGTTAGTTAAACCTAGACGGTAGATGGTGTTAGTTAAACTAGACGGTAGATGGTGTTAGTTAAACCTAGACGATAGATGGTGTTAGACCTAGACGGTAGATGGTTTTAGTTAGACCTAGACGGTAGATGGTGTTAGTTAAACTAGACGGTAGATGGTGTTAGTTAAACCTAGACGGTAGATGGTGTTAGTTAAACCTAGACGGTAGATGGTGTTAGTTAAACCTAGACGGTAGATGGTGTTAGTTAGACCTAGACGGTAGATGGTGTTAGACCTAGACGGTAGATGGTGTTAGTTAAACCTAGACGGTAGATGGTGTTAGTTAAACCTAGACGGTAGATGGTGTTAGTTAGACCTAGACGATAGATGGTGTTAGTTAGACCTAGACGATAGATGGTGTTAGTTAGACCTAGACGATAGATGGTGTTAGACTTAGTGGGTAGATGGTGTTAGTTAGACCTAGACTGTAGATGGTGTTAGTTAGACCTAGAGAGTAGATGGTGCTAGTTAGACCTAGATGGTAGACGGTGTTAGTTAGACCTACACGGTAGATGGTGTTAGTTAAACCTAGAGAGTAGATTGTGTAAGTTAAACCTAGATAGTAGATGGTGTTAGTTAAACCTAGAGGGTAGATGGTGTTAGTCAAACCTAGAGGGTAGATGGTGTTAGTTAAACCTAGAGGGCAGATGGTGTTAGTTAAACTAGACGGTAGATGGTGTTAGTTAAACCTAGACGGTAGATGGTGTTAGTTAAACTAGACGGTAGATGGTGTTAGTTAAACCTAGACGGTAGATGGTGTTAGACCTAGAGGATAGATGGTTTTAGTTAGACCTAGACGGTAGATGGTGTTAGACCTAGAGGATAGATGGTTTTAGTCAGACCTAGATGGTAGATGGTGTTGGACCTAGAGGATAGATGGTTTTAGTTAGACCTAGACGGTAGATGGTGTTAGACCTAGAGGATAGATGGTTTTAGTTAGACCTAGACGGTAGATGGTGTTAGACCTAGAGGATAGATGGTTTTAGTTAGACCTAGATGGTAGATGGTGTTAGACCTAGAGGATAGATGGTGTTAGTTAGACCTATACGGTAGATGGTGTTAGTTAAACTAGACGGTAGATGGTGTTAGTTAAACCTAGACGATAGATGGTGTTAGACCTAGAGGATAGATGGTTTTAGTTAGACCTAGACGGTAGATGGTGTTAGTTAAACTAGACGGTAGATGGTGTTAGTTAAACCTAGACGGTAGATGGTGTTAGACCTAGACGGTAGATGGTTTTAGTTAGACCTAGACGGTAGATGGTGTTAGTTAAACCTAGACGATAGATGGTGTTAGACCTAGACGGTAGATGGTTTTAGTTAGACCTAGACGGTAGATGGTGTTAGTTAAACTAGACGGTAGATGGTGTTAGTTAAACTAGACGGTAGATGGTGTTAGACCTAGACGGTAGATGGTTTTAGTTAGACCTAGACGGTAGATGGTGTTAGTTAGATCTAGACGGTAGATGGTGTTAGTTAGACCTAGACGGTAGATGGTGTTAGTTAAACTAGACGGTAGATGGTGTTAGTTAAACCTAGACGGTAGATGGTGTTAGTTAAACTAGACGGTAGATGGTGTTAGTTAAACCTAGACGATAGATGGTGTTAGACCTAGACGGTAGATGGTTTTAGTTAGACCTAGACGGTAGATGGTGTTAGTTAAACTAGACGGTAGATGGTGTTAGTTAAACCTAGACGGTAGATGGTGTTAGTTAAACCTAGACGGTAGATGGTGTTAGTTAAACCTAGACGGTAGATGGTGTTAGTTAGACCTAGACGGTAGATGGTGTTATACCTAGACGGTAGATGGTGTTAGTTAAACCTAGACGGTAGATGGTGTTAGTTAAACCTAGACGGTAGATGGTGTTAGTTAGACCTAGACGATAGATGGTGTTAGTTAAACCTAGACGATAGATGGTGTTAGTTAGACCTAGACGGTAGATGGTGTTAGACTTAGTGGGTAGATGGTGTTAGTTAGACCTAGACTGTAGATGGTGTTAGTTAGACCTAGAGAGTAGATGGTGCTAGTTAGACCTAGATGGTAGACGGTGTTAGTTAGACCTACACGGTAGACGGTGTTAGTTAAACCTAGAGAGTAGATTGTGTTAGTTAAACCTAGATAGTAGATGGTGTTAGTTAAACCTAGAGGGTAGATGGTGTTAGTCAAACCTAGAGGGTAGATGGTGTTAGTTAAACCTAGAGGGCAGATGGTGTTAGTTAAACTAGACGGTAGATGGTGTTAGTTAAACCTAGACGGTAGATGGTGTTAGTTAAACTAGACGGTAGATGGTGTTAGTTAAACCTAGACGATAGATGGTGTTAGACCTAGACGGTAGATGGTTTTAGTTAGACCTAGACGGTAGATGGTGTTAGTTAAACCTAGACGGTAGATGGTGTTAGTTAAACCTAGACGGTAGATGGTGTTAGTTAAACCTAGACGGTAGATGGTGTTAGTTAGACCTAGACGGTAGATGGTGTTAGACCTAGACGGTAGATGGTGTTAGTTAAACCTAGACGGTAGATGGTGTTAGTTAAACCTAGACGGTAGATGGTGTGAGTTAGACCTAGACGATAGATGGTGTTAGTTAGACCTAGACGATAGATGGTGTTAGTTAGACCTAGACGGTAGATGGTGTTAGACTTAGTGGGTAGATGGTGTTAGTTAGACCTAGACTGTAGATGGTGTTAGTTAGACCTAGAGAGTAGATGGTGCTAGTTAGACCTAGATGGTAGACGGTGTTAGTTAGACCTACACGGTAGATGGTGTTAGTTAAACCTAGAGAGTAGATTGTGTTAGTTAAACCTAGATAGTAGATGGTGTTAGTTAAACCTAGAGGGTAGATGGTGTTAGTCAAACCTAGAGGGTAGATGGTGTTAGTTAAACCTAGACGGCAGATGGTGTTAGTTAAACCTAGAGAGTAGATGGTGTTAGTTAAACCTAGAGAGTAGATGGTGTTAGTTAAATCTAGAGAGTAGATGGTGTTAGTTAAACTTAGAGAGTAGATGGTGTTAGTTAAACCTATATGGTAGATGGTGTTAGTTAAGGCTAGAGCGTAGATGGTGTTAGTTAAACCTATATGAAAGATGGTGTTAGTTAAACCTTTAGGGTAGATGGGCGTTAGTTAGACCTAGTGGTTAGATGGTGTTAGTTAGACCTAGTGGTTAGATGGTGTTAGTTAGACCTCCAGGGTAGATGGTGTTAGTTAGACCTCCACGGTAGATGGTGTTAGTTAGACCTACAGGGTAGATGGTGTTAGTTAGACCTAGTGGTTAGATTGTGTTAGTTAGACCTCCAGGATAGATGGTGTTAGTTAGACCTCCACGGTAGATGGTGTTAGTTAGACCTACAGGGTAGAGGGTGTTAGTTAGACCTAGTGGTTAGATGGTGTTAGTTAGACCTCCAGGGTAGATGGTGTTAGTTAGACCTCCACGGTAGATGGTGTTAGTTAGACCTACAGGGTAGATGGTGTTAGTTAGACCTAGTGGTTAGATGGTGTTAGTTAGACCTACAGGGTAGATGGTGTTAGTTAGACCTACAGGGTAGATGGTGTTAGTTAGACCTACAGGGTAGATGGTGTTAGTTAGACCTACAGGGTAGATGGTGTTAGTTAGACCTACATGGTAGATGGTGTTAGTTAGACCTACAGGGTAGATGGTGTTAGTTAGACCTAGTGGTTAGATGGTGTTAGTTAGACCTAGTGGGTAGATGGTGTTAGTTAGACCTAGACTGTAGATGGTGTTAGTTATACCTAGAGAGTAGATGGTGCTAGTTAAACCTAGACGGTAGATGGTGTTAGACCTAGAGGATAGATGGTTTTAGTTAGACCTAGACGGTAGATGGTGTTAGACCTAGAGGATAGATGGTTTTAGTCAGACCTAGATGGTAGATGGTGTTGGACCTAGAGGATAGATGGTTTTAGTTAGACCTAGACGGTAGATGGTGTTAGACCTAGAGGATAGATGGTTTTAGTTAGACCTAGACGGTAGATGGTGTTAGACCTAGAGGATAGATGGTTTTAGTTAGACCTAGATGGTAGATGGTGTTAGACCTAGAGGATAGATGGTGTTAGTTAGACCTATACGGTAGATGGTGTTAGTTAAACTAGACGGTAGATGGTGTTAGTTAAACCTAGACGATAGATGGTGTTAGACCTAGAGGATAGATGGTTTTAGTTAGACCTAGACGGTAGATGGTGTTAGTTAAACTAGACGGTAGATGGTGTTAGTTAAACCTAGACGGTAGATGTTGTTAGACCTAGACGGTAGATGGTTTTAGTTAGACCTAGACGGTAGATGGTGTTAGTTAAACCTAGACGATAGATGGTGTTAGACCTAGACGGTAGATGGTTTTAGTTAGACCTAGACGGTAGATGGTGTTAGTTAAACTAGACGGTAGATGGTGTTAGTTAAACTAGACGGTAGATGGTGTTAGACCTAGACGGTAGATGGTTTTAGTTAGACCTAGACGGTAGATGGTGTTAGTTAGACCTAGACGGTAGATGGTGTTAGTTAAACTAGACGGTAGATGGTGTTAGTTAAACCTAGACGGTAGATGGTGTTAGTTAAACTAGACGGTAGATGGTGTTAGTTAAACCTAGACGATAGATGGTGTTAGACCTAGACGGTAGATGGTTTTAGTTAGACCTAGACGGTAGATGGTGTTAGACAAACTAGACGGTAGATGGTGTTAGTTAAACCTAGACGGTAGATGGTGTTAGTTAAACCTAGACGGTAGATGGTGTTAGTTAAACCTAGACGGTAGATGGTGTTAGTTAGACCTAGACGGTAGATGGTGTTAGACCTAGACGGTAGATGGTGTTAGTTAAACCTAGACGGTAGATGGTTTTAGTTAAACCTAGACGGTAGATGGTGTTAGTTAGACCTAGACGATAGATGGTGTTAGTTAGACCTTGACGATAGATGGTGTTAGTTAGACCTAGACGGTAGATGGTGTTAGACTTAGTGGGTAGATGGTGTTAGTTAGACCTAGACTGTAGATGGTGTTAGTTAGACCTAGAGAGTAGATGGTGCTAGTTAGACCTAGATGGTAGACGGTGTTAGTTAGACCTACACGGTAGATGGTGTTAGTTAAACCTAGAGAGTAGATTGTGTTAGTTAAACCTAGATAGTAGATGGTGTTAGTTAAACCTAGAGGGTAGATGGTGTTAGTCAAACCTAGAGGGTAGATGGTGTTAGTTAAACCTAGTGGGCAGATGGTGTTAGTTAAACTAGACGGTAGATGGTGTTAGTTAAACCTAGACGGTAGATGGTGTTAGTTAAACTAGGCGGTAGATGGTGTTAGTTAAACCTAGACGGTAGATGGTGTTAGACCTAGAGGATAGATGGTTTTAGTTAGACCTAGACGGTAGATGGTGTTAGACCTAGAGGATAGATGGTTTTAGTCAGACCTAGATGGTAGATGGTGTTGGACCTAGAGGATAGATGGTTTTAGTTAGACCTAGACGGTAGATGGTGTTAGACCTAGAGGATAGATGGTTTTAGTTAGACCTAGACGGTAGATGGTGTTAGACCTAGAGGATAGATGGTTTTAGTTAGACCTAGATGGTAGATGGTGTTAGACCTAGAGGATAGATGGTGTTAGTTAGACCTATACGGTAGATGGTGTTAGTTAAACTAGACGGTAGATGGTGTTAGTTAAACCTAGACGATAGATGGTGTTAGACCTAGAGGATAGATGGTTTTAGTTAGACCTAGACGGTAGATGGTGTTAGTTAAACTAGACGGTAGATGGTGTTAGTTAACCTAGACGGTAGATGGTGTTAGACCTAGACGGTAGATGGTTTTAGTTAGACCTAGACGGTAGATGGTGTTAGATAAACCTAGACGATAGATGGTGTTAGACCTAGACGGTAGATGGTTTTAGTTAGACCTAGACGGTAGATGGTGTTAGTTAAACTAGACGGTAGATGGTGTTAGTTAAACTAGACGGTAGATGGTGTTAGACCTAGACGGTAGATGGTTTTAGTTAGACCTAGACGGTAGATGGTGTTAGTTAGACCTAGACGGTAGATGGTGTTAGTTAAACTAGACGGTAGATGGTGTTAGTTAAACCTAGACGGTAGATGGTGTTAGTTAAACTAGACGGTAGATGGTGTTAGTTAAACCTAGACGATAGATGGTGTTAGACCTAGACGGTAGATGGTTTTAGTTAGACCTAGACGGTAGGTGGTGTTAGTTAAACTAGACGGTAGATGGTGTTAGTTAAACCTAGACGGTAGATGGTGTTAGTTAAACCTAGACGGTAGATGGTGTTAGTTAAACCTAGACGGTAGATGGTGTTAGTTAGACCTAGACGGTAGATGGTGTTAGACCTAGACGGTAGATGGTGTTAGTTAAACCTAGACGGTAGATGGTGTTAGTTAAACCTAGACGGTAGATGGTGTTAGTTAGACCTAGAGAGTAGATGGTGCTAGTTAGACCTAGATGGTAGACGGTGTTAGTTAGACCTACACGGTAGATGGTGTTAGTTAAACCTAGAGAGTAGATTGTGTTAGTTAAACCTAAATAGTAGATGGTGTTAGTTAAACCTAGAGGGTAGATGGTGTTAGTCAAACCTAGAGGGTAGATGGTGTTAGTTAAACCTAGAGGGCAGATGGTGTTAGTTAAACTAGACGGTAGATGGTGTTAGTTAAACCTAGACGGTAGATGGTGTTAGTTAAACTAGACGGTAGATGGTGTTAGTTAAACCTAGACGATAGATGGTGTTAGACCTAGACGGTAGATGGTTTTAGTTAGACCTAGACGGTAGAAGGTTTTAGTTAAACTAGACGGTAGATGGTGTTAGTTAAACCTAGACGGTAGATGGTTTTAGTTAAACCTAGACGGTAGATGGTGTTAGTTAAACCTAGACGGTAGATGGTGTTAGTTAGACCTAGACGGTAGATGGTGTTAGACCTAGACGGTAGATGGTGTTAGTTAAACCTAGACGGTAGATGGTGTTAGTTAAACCTAGACGGTAGATGGTGTTAGTTAGACCTAGACGATAGATGGTGTTAGTTAGACCTAGACGATAGATGGTGTTAGTTAGACCTAGACGGTAGATGGTGTTAGACTTAGTGGGTAGATGGTGTTAGTTAGACCTAGAATGTAGATGGTGTTAGTTAGACCTAGAGAGTAGATGGTGCTAGTTAGACCTAGATGGTAGACGGTGTTAGTTAGACCTACACGGTAGATGGTGTTAGTTAAACCTAGAGAGTAGATTGTGTTAGTTAAACCTAGATAGTAGATGGTGTTAGTTAAACCTAGAGGGTAGATGGTGTTAGTCAAACCTAGAGGGTAGATGGTGTTAGTTAAACGTAGAGGGCAGATGGTGTTAGTTAAACCTAGAGAGTAGATGGTGTTAGTTAAACCTAGAGAGTAGATGGTGTTAGTTAAATCTAGAGAGTAGATGGTGTTAGTTAAACTTAGAGAGTAGATGGTGTTAGTTAAACCTATATGGTAGATGGTGTTAGTTAAGCCTAGAGGGTAGATGGTGTTAGTTAAACCTATATGAAAGATGGTGTTAGTTAAGCCTAGAGGGTAGATGGTGTTAGTTAAACCTATATGAAAGATGGTGTTAGTTAAACCTTTAGGGTAGATGGGCGTTAGTTAGACCTAGTGGTTAGATGGTGTTAGTTAGACCTAGTGGTTAGGTGGTGTTAGTTAGGCCTCCAGGGTAGATGGTGTTAGTTAGACCTCCACGGTAGATGGTGTTAGTTAGACCTACAGGGTAGATGGTGTTAGTTAGACCTAGTGGTTAGATGGTGTTAGTTAGACCTCCAGGGTAGATGGTGTTAGTTAGACCTCCACGGTAGATGGTGTTAGTTAGACCTACAGGGTAGAGGGTGTTAGTTAGACCTAGTGGTTAGATGGTGTTAGTTAGACCTCCAGGGTAGATGGTGTTAGTTAGACCTCCACGGTAGATGGTGTTAGTTAGACCTACAGGGTAGATGGTGTTAGTTAGACCTAGTGGTTAGATGGTGTTAGTTAGACCTACAGGGTAGATGGTGTTAGTTAGACCTACAGGGTAGATGGTGTTAGTTAGACCTACAGGGTAGATGGTGTTAGTTAGACCTACAGGGTAGATGGTGTTAGTTAGACCTACATGGTAGATGGTGTTAGTTAGACCTACAGGGTAGATGGTGTTAGTTAGACCTAGTGGTTAGATGGTGTTAGTTAGACCTAGTGGTGAGATGGTGTTAGTTAGACCTACAGGGTAGATGGTGTTAGTTAGACCTACAGGGTAGATGGTGTTAGTTAGACCTAGTGGGTTAGTTAGACCTAGTGGGTTAGTTAGACCTAGTGGGTTAGTTAGACCTAGTGGGTTAGTTAGACCTAGTGGGTTAGTTAGGCCTAGTGGGTTAGTTATGCCTAGTGGGTTAGTTAGACCTAGTGGGTTAGTGCATCTAATAAGACCTGGGGGATTGATGGTGCCCATTAATCTGAATTGCAGAAGATGCTTTTAACCCTGGAAGGCATATCATCAAAGGGCATAATTCCCTAACTCATATTTATAATAACATATATTTTATGCACTCACATTTATTGTAACAAAATTTACATACCAAGAATTACTCTCATTTATTCTAACAAAAGTTACACAAGTACTCGCATTTATTGTATAAAAATTACATAACGTCAAGTACTCACATTTATTTTTAAAAAGTTACATTAAAAGAATTAAACACATTTATTGAAACGAAAGTTACATTACAATAATTACTCACTTTTATTTAACAAAT
Source organism: Megaustenia siamemsis (assembly GCA_032433765.1). Lineage (NCBI taxonomy): Eukaryota > Metazoa > Mollusca > Gastropoda > Stylommatophora > Ariophantidae > Megaustenia > Megaustenia siamemsis. The sequence goes on along the minus strand of JAVIAB010000026.1, from coordinate 27,311,130 downwards.
GTCACATAGCAATAATTACTCACATGTATTGTAACAAAAATTACATAGCAATAATTACTCACATGTATTGTAACAAAAATTACATAGCAATAATTACTCACATGTATTGTAACAAAAATTACATAGCAATAATTACTCACATGTATTGTAACAAAATTATATAGCAATAATTACTCACGCTAAACCAGTAATTTGGGCTTGATTGCCTGTAGCTGTTGTTAGGTTGAAGTTGGCATGGACACCAGGGAAGTTCTAAATCAGAAAATCAATAGAAGCTAAATTAATACAATCCTTTTTTATCTTCTTTCTTCTATTTATTCTTCTCCTTTTCATCTGCCATTTAGCATTAATATGAAAGTTTAGAATGTCGTGCGTGTCTCTTTTACTAATATTTTTTTATAATGTTTCTAGTCATTCTGTCTATCCGTCTATACGTCTGACGTTTTCTCTGAGTGTTATAATCATCATCAAGTACCGGGCCTAATGGCGTAGGTGATCATGTCTCTCCACAACATTCGATCTCGGCAGCTATTTATCATTTCTGTTGTTGACCTTCTGCCAAGCCATTCTCTTAAGCTGTCTGGTATCTTCTCTCTTTGCTTCCCTCTATCTCTTCGTCCCTCAATTTTCCCAGTTGTTACAATATATTCCAGCTGTTCTCTTTTCATTACATGGCCAAAAAATGATGATTGTTTCTTCCTAATATTGGAAATTAGCTCTCTTTTTGCTTTGACCTCTCTCAGAACATATTCATTACTCTTCTTATATGTCCCTGATATTCTCAACATTCTTCTGTAAAACCACATTTCTACAGGCTCCAGTGATTTTCTTGTCTGTTGTCCTATTGTCCATGATTCGCATCCGTATGTTAAGACTGGCTCTACGTAACATTTAAGAACTCTTTTTCTTGTTTCTATTGGCAAAAATGAATTGCACAGTATCTTCCTCAACTTTTGGAAAGCTGCTTTTGTTTGAGCCATTCTGCATCTCACATCTTTTGTACATCTTCATCTGAGGTTAACAATGTTCCGAAATATTTAAATTCATTTACCTGTTTTAATATTGTTTCACTTGTCTTTATTTTGCACTGAGTTGATGTCTTTTTCTTTGTTGCTCTGTCAGAGCCAATCTTAACATACAGATGTAAATCATGGACAATAGGACATCAGACCAAAAAATCACTGGAGTCTGTAGAAATGTGGTTTTACAGAAGAATGTTGAGAATACCATGGACAGCTAAGAAGAGTAATGAAGAGGTTCTGAGAGAGGTCAAAGCAAAAAGATAAATAATTTCCAATATTAGGAAGAAACAATCATCATTTTTTGGCGATGTAATGAGAAGAGAACAACTGGAATATATTGTAACAACTGGGAAAATTGAGGGACGAAGAGATAGAGGGAAGCAAAGATAAAAGATACCAGACAGCTTAAGAGAATGGCTTGGCAGAAGATCAGCAACAGAAATGATAAATAACTGTCGTGATCGAAAGTTGTGGAGAGACATGATCACCTACGCCAGCAGGTCCGGTACTTGATGATGATGATTATGGTAATAATGATGATGGTGACCATGATGATGTATCATCATCATCAAGTACAAAGCCTGCTGGTGTAGGTGATCATGTCTCTCCACAACTTTGGATCAGGACAGTAATTTATCATTTCTGTTGTTGACCTTCTGCTAAGCCATTATTTTGGTTTTAAAACAAAATCCCTGGTCACGGCTGCCAGCTTTAGTCTCCAAGTAGCATATTAGTTCTAGTCACTAAAATAAATGGGTCGTAACATGTACAAATTTCTGGAGAAGACAGATAGAAGGAGAGATGAAGATGATGGGGAAGACATGTAACGATCTTAAAAGAATGACAAGAAACAGAACGGCTTGGAAAGTGTTTGTTGAAGACCTATGCTCTACAAGGAGCTGAAAGGTAGAGGAAGAGGAAGAAGAGGAAGAGGAAGAGGATGAAGAAAGAAGAACATGTACAAATAAAGATACCCTGAAGGAACTCTAAGCTAAAAAGACCAATGAAGAAATTCTCAAAGAGCCCAACACAAAAGGGAACTCTTTAAAAAATCAGAAAGAAACAATCAACATTTTTTGTGCACATCATGAGAAGAGGAAAGTTGGAATACTTGGTTACAACTGGCAATATAAAAGTAAAGAGAGATCGCGGACGACAAAGAGACAAAATACTGGATAGCTTGGTGTCATGGCATGGAATCAGTCATCAACAGAACTGATACGATGCACTGTAGATAGAAGATTGTGAAAGGGCATGATCGCCTACGCCAACCGGTATGGCACATGGTGATGATGATGATGAAGGAACTACATGCCACCAATTCATGAGATTAATATTGTTTTGGGGTGGTTCAAATTTTAGACATAGTAGACAAACCTTAATGTAACTTTTCATTATTATTCTTGTTAATGTTAGACCAATAACGATTAAGATAATAAATCATTCAAAATGTGACTAATTTAGCGCTTTATAGTGTTAAAAATAAAAAGTAAAGTACCCCCGTCACGCCAAGTGACGTATAGGGAATATGGTGTTAGTGACCATAAATTTTACAAACCTCCAGCACATGATTTTTGGGTAAAGTGGTCGGTATTACGCCCGTGCCGCTTTACTTTCCCAGAAAAAAAAATCTGATACCCATTAAAGACTGGGTGAACCCAGAAGTCGTCGGTTGGGATCGAACCCTACCCCTTGTCTTTTGTAGTCCAGTTCACTAACCACTGAGCTATGGCGGCTCCCATATATGGCATAATTATATTCAAATTATGTTCCAGTAATGAGGAGATGTTCAAATAGTGCTAAAATATCATCATCATCATCAAGTACTGGGCCCACTGGCGTAGGTGATCATGTCTCTCCACAACTTTCGATCTCGACAGTTATTTATCATTTTTGTTGTTGAACTTCTGCCAAGCCTTTCTCTTAAGCTGTCTGGTATTTTCTCTCTTTGCTTCCCTCTATCTCTTCGTCTCTCAATTTTTTCAGTTGTTACAATATACTCCAGTTGCTCTCTTCTCATTACATGGCCAAAAAATGATGATTGTTTCTTCATAATATTGGAAATTAGCTCTCTTTTTGCTTTGGTCTCTTTCAGAACTCTTCTTAGCTGTCCATGGTATTCTCAACATTCTTCTGTAAAACCACATTTCTACAGACTCCAGTGATTTTCTTGTCCGCTGTCTTAAAAAATCATGGCAAAAATATCGTCAACAAACAACAATGCCATGATATGGAAACAAGCCAACTTTACTTTTCCTAAGTTCTTCTTGCCTTGTCCACGCTGTCCTTTCTGCAAAAAAGGAGAAAAAAATGATCAGAAACTGAAAGCGAATGTGGAACTTATATACACAAGCTACAGCGGAATGTTTGGCATCAAAACGAAACATTCATTTCATATCTCTCTCTCAACCTCTCTCTCTCTCTCACTCTCTCTCTCTCTCACTCTCTCTCTGCGATCAGGACTCAATCAGAGTAGGATTCCAGACTCTCACATGAAGTCAGCTGTCAGGTTAAGTGAATTGATCGACCCCACAGACAGAACATCATAATTAGAGTCTGCTAGATCCACTCTGATTGAATACCTGTTAAAACGTTGCACTGTGTTCTGCGCCAGTGGCCCAGTGCATCCGATTTCAGCCAGCATTTTGTTCAGGTTTGCTTTCCTTAGCCTTTGATTGTCCCCAATCTTCCTGCAAAGCAGCAGATTGTTTTTCTGTAGGGGGATTCTGCCCTTAGATGGTCGGCCCTCCCAGGTTTACGAGCACCATCTGCCCGAGTCACTAGAGGTGACTAACACAGACATGCACACACAAAGATATGAGATGTGACTAACACAGACATGCACACACAAAGATAGGAGATGTGACTAACACAGACATGCACACACAAAGATAGGAGATGTGACTAACACAGACATGCACACACAAAGATAGGAGATGTGACTAACACAGACATGCATACAGCGATACGAGGCATGACTAACACTGACACACACCAAAATATGAGATATGACTTACACACACACACACACACACACACACACACACACACACACACACACACACACACACACACACACACACACACACACACACACACACACACACACCACACACACACACACACACACACACACACACACACACACACACACACACACACACACACACACACACACACACACACACACACACACACACACACAACACACACACACACACACACACACACACACACACACACACACACACACACACACACACACACACACACACACACACACACACACACACTAAGATATGAGATGTGACTAGCCCAGACATTAATTTCATAAAACATGAAAAGACTTATCTAAAATATTTCAATTCTAATCTTATTTTAATTTTACCAAACATGGACACTTAGGGAAAATCAGAGGTTGATTGCATCTTCCTCAAAAATGAATGTATAAGGAAACCGAGCGTGACGTCATCGGTCTGATTTCAGGCTTAGCGCGGCTGTGGAAAGGATTCTCTCAGTTATTTATAGTAAAAAAGTAAGGAACCCCCGTCACGCCAAGTGGCGTATAGGAAATATGGTGGTAGTGACCATAAAGTTTACAGGCCTTCGGCACATACTTTTTGCTGGTAATGTGGTCGGTAATACGCCCGTGCCGCTTTACTTTCCCAGAAAAAAATCCGGTACCCATTACAGGCTGGGTGAACCGGAGCACGTCGGTTGTGATCGAACCCTCCCGAAGTCGTCTGTGGTCTAGTTCGCTAACCACTGAGCTATCGCGGCTCCCTACAGTTATTTATAGACTGGCTTCAGAAATATACTTCGGAGGTAACATGCTCCACATTTAGCGAATGTCACGCTATCTGCACATCAATGCGTAAACTGACAGCTATATGTTACAAGCGTGGTGGTTTATATCCATCCATTTATCCACTGGATCCATTCATCCACTCATTCACTGGATCCATTCATCCACTGGATCCATTCATCCATCCGTCTGTCCATCAATCCATCCATCTATCCGTCCGTCCATCCGTCCGGTTGTCTGTCTCTCTGTCGGTCTATCTGTCTGTCTTTCCGTCCGTCCGTCTGTTTGTCTGTTTGTCTGTCTCTCTGTCTATCTATGCTTTTGTTTGTGTTATTGATCCACTGAGCCAAAACCTCGTTCTGCTCTTGTTTTCTTCGTTGCCAATGTACAAAATGTACCCATACCACGTTTTCATTAAATGAAAAAAATGTCTTTCTTATCACCAGCTTTACAGCAGCTCCGTTTTATTATGCCTTCCACTCCCTCCCTCCCCCCTCCCCTCTTTTTTTTTGATAAGCTGTTTCTCTTTGTCCACCATGCCCTCCTTGACCACCAGACCCTCCTTGACCACCAGGCCCCCCTTGACCACCAGACCCTCCTTGACCACCAGACCCTCCTTGACCACCAGGCCCTCCTTGACCACCAGGCCCCCCTTGACCACCAGACCCTCCTTGACCACCAGACCCTCCTTGACCACCAGGCCCTCCTTGACCACCAGCCCCCCTTGACCACCAGACCCTCCTTGACCACCAGACCCTCCTTGACCACCAGACCCTCCTTGACCACCAGACCCTCCTTGACCACCAGACCCTCCTTGACCAGCAGACCCTCCTTGACCACCAGACCCTCCTTGACCACCAGACCCTCCTTGACCACCAGACCCTCCTTGACCACCAGACCCTCCTTGACCACCAGACCCTCCTTGACCACCAGACCCTCCTTGACCACCAGACCCTCCTTGACCACCAGGCCCTCCTTGACCACCAGACCCTCCTTGACCACCAGACCTTCCTTGTCCACAGTTTCCAGTGTCTCTTCTATCAGTTTTGTATAGACCAGTATCTCTTCTATCAGTTTTGTATAGACCAGTGTCTCTTCTATCAGTTTTGTATAGACCAGTATCTCTTCTATCAGTTTTGTATAGGCCAGTGTCTCTTCTATCAGTTTTGTATAGACCAGTATCTCTTCTATCAGTTTTGTATAGACCAGTGTCTCTTCTATCAGTTTTCTATAGACCAGTGTCTCTTCTATCAGTTTGTATAGACCAGAGTCTCTTCTATCAGTTTTGTATAGACCAGTGTCTCTTCTATCAGAAGTTTTTGTATAGACCAGTGTCTCTTCTATCAGTTTTGTATAGACCAGTATCTCTTCTATCAGTTTTGTATAGACCAGTATCTCTTCTATCAGTTTTGTATAGACCAGTGTCTCTTCTATCAGTTTTGTATAGACTAGTATCTCTTCTATCAGTTTTGTATAGACCAGTGTCTCTTCTATCAGTTTTGTATAGACCAGTGTCTCTTCTATCAGTTTTATATAGACCAGTATCTCTTCTATCAGTTTTGTATAGACCAGTGTCTCTTCTATCAGTTTTGTATAGACCAGTGTCTCTTCTATCAGTTTTGTATAGACCAGTGTCTCTTCTATCAGTTTTGTATAGACCAGTATCTCTTCTATCAGTTTTGTATAGACCAGTGTCTCTTCTATCAGTTTTGTATAGACCAGTGTCTCTTCTATCAGTTTTGTATAGACCAGTGTCTCTTCTATCAGTTTTGTATAGACCAGTGTCTCTTCTATCAGTTTTGTATATACCATAGTCTCTTCTATCAGTTTTGTATAGACCAGTGTCTCTTCTATCAGTTTTGTATATACCATAGTCTCTTCTATCAGTTTTGTATAGACCAGTGTCTCTTCTATCAGTTTTGTATAGACCAGTGTCTCTTCTATCAGTTTTGTATAGACCAGTATCTCTTCTATCAGTTTTGTATAGGCCAGTGTCTCTTCTATCAGTTTTGTATAGACCAGTGTCTCTTCTATCAGTTTTGTATAGACCAGTGTCTCTTCTATCAGTTTTGTATAGACCAGTATCTCTTCTATCAGTTTTGTATAGACCAGAGTCTCTTCTATCAGTTTTGTATAGACAGTGTCTCTTCTATCAGAAGTTTTGTATAGACCAGTGTCTCTTCTATCAGTTTTGTATAGACCAGAGTCTCTTCTATCAGTTTTGTATAGACCAGTGTCTCTTCTATCAGAAGTTTTGTATAGACCAGTGTCTCTTCTATCAGTTTTGTATAGACCAGTATCTCTTCTATCAGTTTTGTATAGACCAGTGTCTCTTCTATCAGTTTTGTATAGACCAGTGTCTCTTCTATCAGTTTTGTATAGACCAGTGTCTCTTCTATCAGTTTTGTATAGACCAGTGTCTCTTCTATCAGTTTTTGTATAGACAGTGTCTCTTCTATTAGTTTTGTATAGACCAGTGTCTCTTCTATCAGTTTTGTATAGACCAGTGTCTCTTCTATCAGTTTTGTATAGACCAGTGTCTCTTCTATCAGTTTTGTATAGACCAGTATCTCTTCTATCAGTTTTGTATAGACCAGTGTCTCTTCTATCAGTTTTGTGTAGACCAGTGTCTCTTCTATCAGTTTTGTATAGACCAGTGTCTCTTCTATCAGTTTTGTATAGACCAGTGTCTCTTCTATCAGTTTTGTATATACCATAGTCTCTTCTATCAGTTTTGTATAGACCAGTGTCTCTTCTATCAGTTTTGTATATACCATAGTCTCTTCTATCAATTTTGTATAGACCAGTGTCTCTTCTATCAGTTGTGTATAGCCCAGTGTCTCTTCTATCAGTTTTGTATAGACCAGTGTCTCTTCTATCAGTTTTGTATAGACCAGTATCTCTTCTATCAGTTTTGTATAGACCAGTGTCTCTTCTATCAGTTGTGTATAGCCCAGTGTCTCTTCTATCAGTTTTGTATAGACCAGTGTCTCTTCTATCAGTTTTGTAAAGCCCAGTGTCTCTTCTATCAATTTTGTATAGACCAGTGTCTCTTCTATCAGTTTTGTATAGACCAGAGTTTCTTCTATCAGTTTTGTATAGACCAGTGTCTCTTCTATCAGTTTTGTATAGACCAGTGTCTCTTCTATCAGTTTTGTATAGACCAGAGTTTCTTCTATCAGTTTTGTATAGACCAGAGTCTCTTCTATCAGTTTTGTATAGACGAGTGTCTCTTCTATCAGTTTTGTATAGACCAGTATCTCTTCTATCAGTTTTGTATAGACCAGTGTCTCTTCTATCAGTTTTGTATAGACCAGTGTCTCTTCTATCAGTTTTGTATAGACCAGTATCTCTTCTATCAGTTTTGTATAGACCAGTGTCTCTTCTATCAGTTTTGTGTAGACCAGTGTCTCTTCTATCAGTTTTGTATAGACCAGTGTCTCTTCTATCAGTTTTGTATAGACCAGTGTCTCTTCTATCAGAAGTTTTGTATAGACCAGTGTCTCTTCTATCAGTTTTGTATAGACCAGTATCTCTTCTATCAGTTTTGTATAGACCAGTGTCTCTTCTATCAGTTTTGTATAGACCAGTGTCTCTTCTATCAGTTTTCTATAGACCAGTATCTCTTCTATCAGTTTTGTATAGACCAGTGTCTCTTCTATCAGTTTTGTATAGACCAGTGTCTCTTCTATCAGTTTTGTATAGACCAGTGTCTCTTCTATCAGTTTTGTATAGACCAGTGTCTCTTCTATCAGTTTTGTATAGACAGTGTCACTTCTATTAGTTTTGTATAGACCAGTGTCTCTTCTATCAGTTTTGTATAGACCAGTGTCTCTTCTATCAGTTTTGTATAGACCAGTGTCTCTTCTATCAGTTTTGTATAGACCAGTATCTCTTCTATCAGTTTTGTATAGACCAGTGTCTCTTCTATCAGTTTTGTGTAGACCAGTGTCTCTTCTATCAGTTTTGTATAGACCAGTGTCTCTTCTATCAGTTTTGTATAGACCAGTGTCTCTTCTATCAGTTTTGTATATTCCATAGTCTCTTCTATCAGTTTTGTATAGACCAGTGTCTCTTCTATCAGTTTTGTATATACCATAGTCTCTTCTATCAGTTTTGTATAGACCAGTGTCTCTTCTATCAGTTGTGTATAGCCCAGTGTCTCTTCTATCAGTTTTGTATAGACCAGAGTCTCTTCTATCAGTTTTGTATAGACCAGTATCTCTTCTATCAGTTTTGTATAGACCAGTGTCTCTTCTATCAGTTTGTGTATAGCCCAGTGTCTCTTCTATCAGTTTTGTATAGACCAGTGTCTCTTCTATCAGTTTTGTATAGCTATAGCCAGTGTCTCTTCTATCAATTTTGTATAGACCAGTGTCTCTTCTATCAGTTTTGTATAGACCAGAGTTTCTTCTATCAGTTTTGTATAGACCAGTGTCTCTTCTATCAGTTTTGTATAGACCAGTGTCTCTTCTATCAGTTTTGTATATACCATAGTCTCTTCTATCAGTTTTGTATAGACCAGTGTCTCTTCTATCAGTTTTGTATATACCATAGTCTCTTCTATCAATTTTGTATAGACCAGTATCTCTTCTATCAGTTTTGTATAGACCAGTGTCTCTTCTATCAGTTTGTATAGACCAGTGTCTCTTCTATCAGTTTTGTATAGACCAGAGTCTCTTCTATCAGTTTTGTATAGACCAGAGTTTCTTCTATCAGTTTTGTATAGACCAGAGTTTCTTCTATCAGTTTTGTATAGACCAGTGTCTCTTCTTTCAGTTTTGTATAGACCAGTGTCTCTTCTATCAGTTTTGTATAGACCAGTGTCTCTTCTATCAGTTTTGTACAGACCAGTATCTCTTCTATCAGTTTTGTATAGACCAGTGTCTCTTCTATCAGTTTTGTATAGACCAGAGTCTCTTCTATCAGTTTTGTATAGACCAGTATCTCTTCTATCAGTTTTGTATAGACCAGTATCTCTTCTATCAGTTTGTATAGACCAGTGTCTCTTCTATCAGTTTTGTATAGACCAGTATCTCTTCTATCAGTTTTGTATAGACCAGAGTCTCTTCTATCAGTTTTTGTATAGACCAGTATCTCTTCTATCAGTTTTGTATAGCCCAGTGTCTCTTCTATCAGTTTTGTATAGACCAGTGTCTCTTCTATCAGTTGTGTATAGCCCAGTGTCTCTTCTATCAGTTTTGTATAGACCAGTGTCTCTTCTATCAGTTTTGTATAGACCAGTATCTCTTCTATCAGTTTTGTATAGACCAGTGTCTCTTCTATCAGTTGTGTATAGCCCAGTGTCTCTTCTATCAGTTTTGTATAGACCAGTGTCTCTTCTATCAGTTTTGTATAGCCCAGTGTCTCTTCTATCAGTTTTGTATAGACCAGTGTCTCTTCTATCAATTTTGTATAGACCAGTATCTCTTCTATCAGTTTTGTATAGACCAGTGTCTCTTCTATCAGTTGTGTATAGCCCAGTGTCTCTTCTATCAGTTTTGTATAGACCAGTGTCTCTTCTATCAGTTTTGTATAGACCAGTATCTCTTCTATCAGTTTTGTATAGACCAGTGTCTCTTCTATCAGTTGTGTATAGCCCAGTGTCTCTTCTATCAGTTTTGTATAGACCAGTGTCTCTTCTATCAGTTTTGTATAGCCCAGTGTCTCTTCTATCAGTTTTGTATAGACCAGTGTCTCTTCTATCAGTTTTGTATAGACCAGTGTCTCTTCTATCAGTTTTGTATAGACCAGTGTCTCTTCTATCAGTTTTGTATAGACCAGTGTCCCTTCTATCATTTTTGTATAGACCAGCATCTCTTCTATCTTCGGACAGTGCAATATTCTCTAGTTTCACCAAATTGATTTGACTTGTAAGATACATATACTTATTGCTTGTAATGTACAATAGAAGAAGTGTGTGTATTTTTATCTTCCTGGCGATGCACACATGAGCTGATCAGATGACCTAAAGTACGAATGGCAAACAGTTGTATCATGTATACATTAATGAAAGAAAAAAAAATTAAATTGGTAGAGAAGCAGACTTACGTCACTCTCTCTCTTTACTATGTCTAAGACATGTCCACCGGACCCTCCTTGACCACCATGCCCTCTTTGACCACCATGCCCTCCTTGTCCACCAGACCCTCCTTGACCACCATGCCCTCTTTGTCCACCATGCTCTCCTTGACGCCAGACCCTCCTTGTCCACCAGGCCCTCTTTGTCCACCAGGCCCTCTTTGTCCACCAGACCCTCCTTGTCCACCAGGCCCTCTTTGTCCACCATGCCCTCCTTGACCACCAGACCCTCCTTGTCCACCAGGCCCTCTTATTCCACCATGCCCTCTTGGCCACCAGACCCGCCTTGACCACCAGACCCTCCTTGTCCACCGGGCCCTCTTTGTCCACCAGGCCCTCTTTGTCCACCAGGCCCTCCTTGACCACCAGACCCTCCTTGACCGCCAGACCCTCCTTGTCCACCGGGCCCTCTTTGTCCACCAGGCCCTCTTTGTCCACCAGGCCCTCCTTGACCACCAGACCCTCCTTGACCACCAGACCCTCCTTGTCCACCGGGCCCTCTTTGTCCACCATGCCCTCTTTGACCACCAGACCCTCTTTGTCACCATGCCTCTTTGACCACCAGACCCTTTTTGTCCACCAGACCCTCCTTGACCACCAGACCCTCCTTGTCCAGCATGCCTTCCTTTACCTCCTTCCTATAAATATTTAACATTCATTAAAATTACACATTTAAAAACACTAGTTTTATATAATTGATGTAATAGTTAAGTAAAGAAAAGAAACTAGAAAGAAAGGAAGTTTACAGGAGTGCGCAAATTATAGGGGAATTATGCTACTATCAGTGCCAGGAAAATATTAGGCAGAATCATTCTGGAGAGACTAAAAGAGGCCATAGAGAAACATTTGAGAGATGAACAAGCAGGATTTAGGAAGAACAGATCATGTGCTGATCAAATAACTACTCTACGTATAATAGTTGAACAAAGTTTAGAACTAAAATCCCCACTTTATATTGGATTCATAGATTACGAAAAGAGGCATTTGATAGTTTAGACAGAAGAATGCTTTGGAAGTTGCTGAGTCATTACGGAATCCCCATAAAGTTTATTAACCTGATAAAAACAATGTATGAAGGAACGAAATGTAGTGTGGTGCATGAAGGACAGCTTACAGAAGCATTTGAAATAAGAACAGGAGTAAGGCAAGGATGCTTTCTATCCCCATTTCTCTTTCTACTGGCCATAGATTGGATTATGAAAATAACTCAAAACAACAGAAATGGAATCCAGTGGTCACTGACCAAACAACTTGATGATTTAGACTTTGCTGATGACATAGCTCTCCTATCACACAGCCATCAACAGATGCAGGATAAAATGAGCATACTTGATGAGAGATCACTACAGCTAGGATTAAAGATTAATAGAGATAAGACCAACATTATGGAATTAATACAGTTGGCAATAACCAAATAAAACTAGGAGAAATATATCTACTAGATGTACAATCTTATATATATCTGGGCAGTAATATAGATAAAGAGGGAGGAACAGAAAATGATACCAAAATAAGGATATCAAAAGCAAGAGGAGCTTTCATTGCACTGGGAAACATATGGAAATCCAAAGAAATTAGGCTAAATACAAAAATAAAAATTTTCAACTCAAATGTTAAGTCGGTCCTATTACATGGCTGTGAAACATGGAGAACAACAAAACTGACAATCATGAAGATACAGACTTTCATTAATGGATGCTTACGCAGCATAAAAGGTTGGAAATGGCAGGACAAATTCACTAACATAGAATTATGGAAATGTACCAGTCAAACACCAGTGGATAAAGAGATACAGCGAAGACGATGGCGCTGGATAGGACACACACTGCGGAAGCCAACTGAAAGTATTACAAAGCAGGCCCTTTTTTGGAATCCCCAGGGGAAAAGACAAAGAGGAAGACCAAGGAATTCTTGGAGAAGACAGATAAAAGCAGAGATGAAGATGATGGGGAAGACATGGAATGATCTTAAAAGAATGGCAAAAAACAGAACGACTTGGAAAGTGTTTGTTGAAGACCTATGCTCCACTGGGAGCTGAAAGTTAGAAGAAGAAGAAAGTAAAGTAAAGTAAAGCAATGTAAAGTAAAGTAAAGTAAAGTAAAGTAATTAAAGTAAATGTAAAGTAAAGTAAAGTAAAGTAAAGTAAATGTAATGTAATGTAAATGTTAGTAAAGTAAAGTAAAGTAAATGTAAAGTAAAGTAAAGTAAAGTAAAGAAAAGTAAAGTAAAGTAAAGTAAAGTAAGGTAAAGTAAAGTAAAGTAAAGTAAAGTAAAGTAAAGTAAAGTAATGTAAAGTAAAGTAAAGTAAATGTAAAGTAAAGTAAATTAAAGTAAAGGAAAGTAGAGTAAAGTAAAAGTAAAGTAAAGGAAAGTAAAGTAAAGTAAAGTAAAAATAAAGTAAAGTAAATGTAAAGTAAATGTAAGTAAAGTAATGTAAAGTAAAGTAAATGTAAAGTAAAGTAAAGTAAATGTAAAGTAAGTAATGTAAAGTAAAGTAAAGTAAATGTAAAGTAAAGTAAAGTAAAGTAATGTAAAGTAAGTAAAGTAACGTAAAGTAAAGTAAATGTAAAGTAATGTAAAGTAAAGTAAATAAAGCAAAGTAAAGTAAAGTAAATTAAATAATGTAAAGTAAAGTAAAGTAAATTAAATAAAGTAGAGTAAAGTAAAAAAAGTAAAGTAAAGTAAAGCAAAGAAAAAGTAAAAGTAAAGTAAAGTTAAGTAAATTAAAAGTAATGTAAAGTAAAGTAAAGAAAAGAAAAGTGAGGTAAAGTAAAGTAAAGCAAAGTAAAATGAAGTAAAGTAAAGTAATATAAAGTAATATAAGTAAAGTAAAGTAAATTAAAGTAAATTAAAGTAAAGTAAAGTAAAGTAAAATAAAGTAATGTAAAGTAAAGTAAAGTAATGTAAAGTAAAGTAAAGTAAAGTAAAGTAAAAGAAAATAAAGTGAAGCAAAGTAAAGTAAAGTAAAGTAAAGTAAAGTAAAGTAAAAGTAAAAGTAAAAGTAAAGTAAGTAAAGTAAAGTAAAGTAAAAGTAAAAGTAAAGTAAAGTAAAGTAAAGTAAGGTAGGTAAGGTAAAGTAAAGTAAAGTAAAGTAAAGTAAAGTAAAAGTAAAAGTATAAGTAAAGTAAAGTAAAGTAAAGTAATGTAAGTAAAATAAAGTAAAGTAAAGTAAAGTGAAAGTAAAAGTAAAAGTGAAAGTAAAGTAAAGTAAAGTAAAGTAAAGTAAAGTAAAGTAAAGTAAAGTAAAGTAAAAGTAAAAGTAAAAGTAAAAGTAAAGTAAATTAATGTAAAGTAAAGTAAATAAAGTAAAGTAAATTAAATAATGTAAAGTAAAGTAAAGTAAATTAAATTAATTAAAGTAAAGTAAAATAAAGTAAACTAATGTAAAGTAAAGTAAAGTAAATTAAATAAAGTAAAGTAAGTAAAATAAAGGAAAGTAAGTAAAGTAAAGTAAAGTAAAAGTAAAGTAAATTAAATTAAAAGTAATGTAAAGTAAAGTAAAGAAAAGTAAGGTAAAATAAAGTAAAGTAAAATAAAAGAAAGTAAAGTAAAGTAAAGTAAGTAAAATAAAAGAAAGTAAAGTAAAGTAAAGTAAATAAAATAAATAAAGTAAAGTAAAGTAAAGTAAAGTAAAGTAAAGTAAAGTAAAGTAAAGTAAGTTAAAGTAAAGTAATGAAACGTATTGTAAAGTAAATTAAAGTAAAGTAAATCAAATAAAGTAAAATAAAAGTAAAGGTAAAGTAAAGTTAAGTAAAGCAATGTAAAGCAAAGAAAAGTAAAGTAAAGTAAAATAAAGTAACGTAAAGTATAGTAAAGTAATGTAAAGTAATGTAAAGTAATGTAAAGTAATGTAAAGTAATGTAAAGTAAAGTAAAATAAAATAAATTAAAGTAAAATAAAGGTTTAGTAAAGTAAAGTGAAGTAAAGTAAATTATAGTAAAGTAAAGTAAAGTAAAGTAAATAATATAAATCTAGTTACAAATGACAATTCACAAACACCAGATACAGACTCGAAATGCAACACAGCTTGTCAAATCATTGGACAGCTATCACCACTATTGTCCAACAAGGAAATAACTCTAGAGGCAAAACAGGCACTCTACAATACAATCTTCATCCCAACGTTGTGCTACCAATGCCAGACCTGGACCCTAGATACAAGAACAATAAGAAAAATAACCTCTACTGAGACGAAATGTGTTAGAGGAATGACAGGAAACAGTCTGAGAGATAAGATCAGAAATGAAAAACTGAGAAAAATTTAATAATAATTCCACATTATGAATACACAAAGAAACAACAGATAAAATGGTTACGCCACTTGATAAGACAGAAAGATCAAAACATAACTCCCCTTTAATAAACGGATCACCAGGTTCAAGAGCCGACCATGAAAAGGAAGAAATTGATGGACTATTAGAAACACTAAGAAAACATAACAGCAGAGACCAACAGAGAGCATAAGACCGAATTATATATTCTATCTATTGACCTTTCGAGCCGTAGGGCGTAGACCAAGATACTCTTTCTCTTATCTGAATTTTTGTTCGTGCAGTTTCGGGCGCTATCGTAAAAACGATGTTGTTAATGAAACGTAGACCGGATACAGAATGTGTAAATTAGCAGTAGATAGTAGTGAATTATATAATCTATCTATCTATCTATCTATTGTCCTTTCGAGCCAAAGACGGCACATAGGGCAGAACAACAATCTCAAAAACAGAAACCTTGCGTGCCAAAGTGGCACATATTGCAGAGATCACTGCTCTAAAATATATGGCGCTGTTTCCATAACAACACTTTTTACAATGACAGCTTGTCAAGCCATCGATCAAGCTCCTTAGTCGCCTCTTACGACATGCCTGGAAGGTCACAGTGTCACTATTCTTTACAATTATATATTACTTGATGATACAATCTTATTCTATTCTGATCTAGCAAGTAAAAATTAAACATCCCCAAACAAGTTTAACAAGTATAAAAGACATCTTGATAACACCATAGACAGCTAAGAAGAGTAATGAAAACGTTCTGAAAGAGGCCAAAGCAAAAAGAGAGCTAATTACCAAAATAAGGAAGAAACAATCATCATTTTTTGGCCATGTAATGAGAAGAGAACAGCTGGAATATATTGTAACAACTGGGAAATTGAGGGACGAAGAGATAGAGGGAAGGAAAGAGAAAAGATACCACACAGCTTAAGAGAATGGCTTGGCAGAAGGTCAACAACAGAAATGATAAATAACTGCCGAGATCGAAAGTTGTGGAGAGACATGATTACCTACGCCAGCAGACCCGGTACTTCATGATGATGTTGATGATTATAGCAAGTAATTATCACCTTTTGGCCATGTAATGCAGAAGTTAACATCTGGAATATATTGTGACAACTGGGAAAATTGAGGGATGATGAGATAGAGTGAACCGAAGAGAAAAAAAAAACATTGTAAATGAGATAATAAAAGACATCATGATAAAGGATATAAAAACGGACATCATGATAATTGATATAATAAAGGACATCATGATAAATGTGATAATAAAAGACAACATTTATGATAGAAGCATGTTTAGTCAACACATAAAGTGAAAACAAGGAAAGTAAACTCAATCTCCTATGCTTCGTTATGAGTAAGGGTAATACTGTGTTAGTAACCACACGTTTCATGTCCACGACAAACATTTGGTGATGTTTAGTTTAGTTTAGTTTAGATTTAGTTTAGTTTAGATTAATTTAGTTTACTTTAGTTTAGATTTAGTTTAGATTTAGTTTAGTTTAGTTTAGTTTAGTTTAGTTTAGTTTAGTTTAGTTTAGTTTAGTTTAGTTTAGTTTAGTTTAGTTTAGTTTAGTTTAGTTTAGTTTTAGTTTAGATTTAGATTTAGTTTAGATTTAGTTTAGATTTAGTTTAGTTTAGTTTAGTTTAGTTTATACTTAGTTTAGATTTAGTTTAGTTTAGTTTAGTTTATACTTAGTTTAGATTTAGTTTAGTTTAGTTTAGTTTATACTTAGTTTAGATTTAGTTTAGTTTAGTTTAGTTATACTTAGTTTAGATTTAGTTTAGTTTAGTTTAGTTTAGTTTAGTTTATTTTAGTTTTAGTTTAGATTTAGTTTAGTTTAGATTTAGTTTAGATTTAGTTTAGTTTAGTTTAGTTTATACTTAGTTTAGATTTAGTTTAGTTTAGTTTATACTTAGTTTAGATTTAGTTTAGTTTAGTTTAGTTTTATACTTAGTTTAGATTTAGTTTAGTTTAGTTTAGTTTATACTTAGTTTAGATTTAGTTTAGTTTAGTTTATACTTAGTTTAGATTTAGTTTAGTTTAGTTTAGTTTATACTTAGTTTAGATTTAGTTTAGTTTAGTTTAGTTTATACTTAGTTTAGATTTAGTTTAGTTTAGTTTAGTTTAGTTTATACTTAGTTTAGATTTAGTTTAGTTTAGTTTAGATTTAGTTTAGTTTAGATTTAGTTTAGTTTAGTTAAGATTTAGTTTAGTTTAGATTTAGTTAGTTTAGTTTAGTTTGGATTTAGTTTAGTTTAGATATAGTTTAGATTTAGTTTAGTTTAGATTTAGTTTAGTTTAATTCAAAAGTCAGTGCCGTGAGGAATGGAAAAGAGAGCACCCGGGGCGTCTCGAGAGGGATGGATGCCACCGGCTGTCAGGGAGGGATCAAGTCATCGTACTTCGCCTACGCACTGGATTGCCCCCAGTACACAGACCTGAGAAGAGCGATGTGGTCCACACCCACCTCCCTGGGGGAGAAACTATATGGGGCAACCGAATCACTTAAACAGACAGCTGACTTCATGAGAGAGTCTGGAATCCTACTCTGATTGAGTCTTGATCGCAGAGAGAGAGAGAGAGAGAGAGAGAGAGAAGAGAGTTTAATTTGTTGTTGATGCGTTCGCCAGCTTTCAACTCTGACGAAGTCCCTAGAGACTAGGAACTGAATTTTGCGTGTTAATCCATTTTTCCCTGGCAGCCGTGTGCACAAGGGTCCCTCGCCGCACAGGCAGATATCTCCGACTTCGGAGGTACTCATGTTTTTTTCCGTCGATGAGTAACTTACGTTTCAAGCCGTGTCTCGCTGCTGAGACCAGGGGTGGTTGCCGCAGAGCGAAATCATAAATAAAAATCCCAACTGTGTTTAATTTAAATTTAGTTTAGTTTAGTTTAAATTTAGTTTAGTTTAGTTTAAATTTAGTTAAGTTTAGTTTAAATTTAGTTTAGTTTAGTTTAAAAGTAGTTTAGTTTAAATTTAGTTTAGTTTAGTTTAAATTTAGTTTAGTTTAGTTTAAATTTAGTTTAGTTTAAATTTAGTTTAGTTTAAATTTATTTTAGTTTAGTTTAAATTTATTTTAGTTTAGTTTAAATTTAGTTTAGTTTAAATTTATTTTAGTTTAGTTTAAATTTAGTTTAGTTTAGTTTAAAATTAGTTTAGTTTAAATTTAGTTTAGTTTAAATTTAGTTAAGTTTAATTTAGTTTAGTTTAAATTTATTTTAGTTTAGTTTAGATTTAGTTTAGTTTAGTTTAAAATTAGTTTAGTTTAAATTTAGTTTAGTTTAAATTTAGTTCAGTTTAAATTCAGTTTAGTTCAGTAGACTGTTTATTCTAATTGCACATCGGTTTAGTTCACAAGTGTTGAGATCTCTTACGAAGAATATCCATTTAAGTGTAGCGACTAACGTCACCGGTGTTGTGTTGGTTGCCAAGTCTTCCTTTGTGAGTAGCGCTCTCGTCTGGCATCATTGGCAAGATAGTATGTATCATCATATGCCAACGATGCCGCATGACCTATATTGGTGAATCTGGGAGAAGATTAGCGGAAAGATTTTGTGAACATCTACGGGATGTCCAACAAAATACTGGTACTCCGGTGTCTTCCCACTTCAACTCCCCTGATCACAAGGGCAAAGACGACATCCGTGTCACTGGTATTGTCCTTTGTCACTCTGGCGACCGCAGCCGCTATACTTTGGAAAATCGCCTTATAGTCCAGTATGGTTCGCTGACCCCGAGAGGTATGAATGTATCACACTCATACGCATAGTTTCCTTTTGGTTGCTCTTTACCTTTTGCATAGCCTTCTCTACTGCACACATTTGGGTTCTTTGGTCTACTTACTATGCCATGCTATTTATAGTTCTTCTCCTCTAGTCCCTTATGAGACACTTCGGTGTTCTCCTCTATACCTTTTTCTCTGTGCTCCTTACCCCTCATTTGTTTTTATTGTACCCCACTCTCAGACATCTCACTCTTACCGTCTTTTTACACCTGTCGGTCTACTATTCTATTCTTTCTCCTTTGTGTTTGCACACTGATCCCTGTGTGAACTCCTCTGGTTCTGCGTGCATTTGCGCACATTTTTGCACGTTTCTCGACGTTCACGACAGCCGCACTTGGTTGCGATTTTCTTTTGGTTTTGACAGGATAGTTTAATTTTTTTTGTTTTCTTTACACATTTCGATTATTTTTGTTTTGGTTGTTTCGTTATTAGTTTTGTGTGTGTGTGTTTTTGTTTGTTCCTGATGAAGGCCTATTGGGCCGAAACGTTGTTTAGTCTGTGTCGTCCACTTACCACGTAAAGCTTCTCACAAACCATTTTTTTATTTTTTTATTTTTCTGTACATGACAGCGGGTTAAGGACCCTTTCTTGGGCTGATTTATGTCCTGCTACCCTGGGGCCATTCAGAATGTATTGAGAGGTCCATGACGCTTACTCAACATTAGCCAAACTGGCAAGTGTGGCTGCGCTCTAATTACCTCAGCAGAAACAATTATCATCAAGTACCGGGCCTGCTGGCGTAGGTGATCATGTCTCTCCACAACTTTCGATCTCAACAGTTATTTATCATTTCTGTTGTTGACCTTCTGCCAAGCCATTCTCTTAAGCTGTCTGGTATCTTTTCTCTTTGCTTTCCTTTATCTGTTCGTCCCTCAATTTTCCCAGTTGTTACAATATATTCCAGCTGATCTCTTCTCATTACATGACCAAAAAATGATGATTGTTTCTTCCTAATATTGGAAATTAGCTCACTTTTTGCTTTGGCCTCTTTCAGAACCTCTTCATTACTCTTCTTAGCTGCCCATGGTATTCTCAATATTCTTCTGTAAAACCACATTTCTACAGACTCCAGTGATTTTCTTGTCTGTTGTCCTATTGTCCATGATTCACATCTAAATGTTAAGACTAGCTCTATATAACATTTAAGAACTCTTTTTCTTGTTTCTATTGTAAAAAATAGTTTGCATAGTATCTTCCTCATTTTTTGGAAAGCTGCTTTTGCCTGAGCCATTCTGCATTACCTCTGTCTTTTTGCTATTAAGGCTGAGTCCTTTATTTTTGCTTTCTTTCACTATAATGTCCAACATTTCTTGTAACTCATTTTCACATTGGCGATTAAGACTGTATCATCAGCATACCTTAGATTATTTATATTATGACCTCCAATTGTTATTCCAGGCATGCCCCTTATGGATCTTAAATTAATTTCACTATAAATATTAAACAAATCTGGTGACAGCACACAACCTTGTCTAACACCCTGTTTTATTTGTTGAAACATTCCCAATTGGTTTCCAGTTCTTATGACCGCTGTTTGTTGCCAGTACATGTTCTTTATTATTCTTAGATCTTTGCTGTCAATGTTTATGCTTTCTAAAATTGTGATTATTTCTTGGTACTTTACTTTGTTAAATGCTTTGGCATAATCTATGAAACATGGGTATAGATCTCGTTTCACCTCTATGTGGTGATGATTATAGCTACACTATATATAACATGATTATAACTACACTATATATTACATGATTATAACTACACTATATATTAATGATTTTAACTACTGACTAACTATATTATATTTTACATGATTGTAACTACATTATATATTACATACTTATAAGTTCCTTATATACTATTGATTATAACTATGTTATATATTAGATGATTATAACTATATTATATATTATATGATTATAACTATATTAGATATTTCATGATTATATTTTGATTAGATATTACAATATTTATAACTATATTATATATTGAATGATATAACTATATTATATTTTACATGATTATAAATATATTAGAAATTGAATGTAGAATGTTGAAATTTCCCTGGACAGCTAAAAAGATCAATGAGGAAGTTCTCAAAAAGGCCAACACAAAAAGGGAGCTCTTAAAAAACACCAGTAAAAAGCAATCAACATTTTTTTGGGCATGTCATGAGAGGATGAAAGTTGGAATACTTGGTTACAACTGGCAAAATAAAAGGAAAGAGAGATCGCGGACGACAAAGAGAGAAAATAATGGATAGCTTGGTATCATGGCATGGAAAACAGTCAACAACAGAACTGATACGATGCACTGTAGATAGAAGATTGTGGAGGGACATGATCGCCTACGCCAACCGGTATGGCACATGATGATAACTATATGATATATTAAATTATTATAACCATATTAAAAATTCTCTTCCTTGGCTTGGTAGAAGGTCAACAACAGAAATGATAAATAACTGTCGAGATCGAAAGTTGTGAGAGACATGATTACCTACGCCACCTGGCTTGGTCCTTGATGATGATTAGAAATTACATGGTTTTAACTAAGTTAGGTATTACATGATTATAGCTATATTACATAACACGATTATAACTATAGTGTATATTAAATGATTATTAATATACTTTATATTACATAATTATAGTTAGATTAAATATTACATGATTATAGCTATATTAATTATTACATGATTATAACTATTTAAAATATTACATGATTATAGCTATATTAATTATTACATGTGTATAACTATAGTAATTATTACATGATTATAGCTATATTAATTATTACATGATTATAACTACATTAATTATGACATAATTATAACTATATTAATTATTGCATGATTATAACTACATTAATTATTACATGATTATAACTACATTAATTATTACATGATTATAACTACATTAAATATTATATGATTACAACTATATTAATTATTACACGATTATAACTATATTAAATATTACATGTTTATTATAACTATATTAAATATTACATGATTATAACTACATTAAATATTACATGATTATAACTACATTAAATATTATATGATTACAACTATATTAATTATTACATGATTATAACTATATTAATTATTATATGATTACAACTATATTAAATATTACATGATTATAACTACATTAAATATTACATGTTTATTATAACTACATTAAATATTATATGATTACAACTATATTAATTATTACATGATTATAACTATATTAATTATTACATGATTATAACTACATTACATATTACATGTTTATTATAACTATATTAATTATTACTTGATTATATCTATATTAAATATTACATGATTATAACTATATTAAATATTACATGATTATAACTATATTAAATATTACATAATTATAACTATATTAATTATTACTTGATTATAACTATATTAAATATTACATGATTATAACTATATTAAATATTATATGATTACAACTATATTAATTATTACACGATTATAACTATATTAAATATTGCATGATTATAACTATATTAAATATTACATGATTATAACTATATTAAATATTACATGATTATTACTATATTAAATATTACATGATTATAACTATATTAAATATTACATGATTATAACTATATTAAATATTACATGATTATAACTATATTAAATATTACATGATTATAACTATATTAAATATTACATAATTATAACTATATTAATTATTACTTGATTATAACTATATTAAATATTACATGATTATAACTATATTAAATATTACATGATTATAACTATGTTAAATATTATATGATTACAACTATATTAATTATTACACGATTATAACTATATTAAATATTGCATGATTATAACAATATTAATTATAACATGATTATAATTATATCAGATCTTACATGATTATATGTAAAATAACAACGTTTGTACTAAAAATTTAAAAAATATCCCTGAACGGTATACATAATTAAGTCATACAGGATAACAGATCAAAAAGGTTTACCTTAGCAGCTTCGCTGTCGTTAGCACCGTTACCATCGTTAGCACCGTTACCATCGTTACCAATGTTGTTGGCAGGATTAGAGAGTATGGAGCCATTTCTGGCCGTTGATTCTCATTCTGTAGATAATATCCACATAGGATATCGACACGATTGGTCTTAGAAACACACCATATGGTAACATGTTATGTTGAAGATAATAGGAGAGACCAATTGGTAAAGACATCAAACCTGAGGTTAGACGATAATAGGAGAAACTGGTTTGTAAAGACAGCAAACCTGAGGTTAGAGGATAATAGGAGAAACTGGTTTGTAAAGACAGCAAACCTGAGGTTAGAGGATAATAGGAGAAACTGGTTTGTAAAGACAGCAAACCTGAGGTTAGAGGATAATAGGAGAAACTGGTTTGTAAAGACAGCAAACCTGAGGTTAGAGGATAATAGGAGAGACTGATTGGTAAAGATAAAGGTAAAGGTAAAGTACGAGACTTGAACCGGCGTCATAGCACGCGAGTTTCCACCCATATGTGCTCGGCCGCCTATCCAGAAATGTTCGAAGATTTCTGTATAGTGTCGCCTCAAGCATCGAAACTCAGATGCGAAGCAACATTCCTCACCTTCTCAGGGTAATACCCTGGTACCCATTTCTGCCAGCGGCTGGGTCGACCGAGGGGGGATTTTTTTTCTTCCGACCACGAGTACAACTCGCACTGCTCCCAGCGGGAATCGAACGCCGGTAGTCCAGTCGGGTGGTTTTCTGAACTAGTCTACCGAGGCCCCGAGATTGATTGGTCTCAAGGCAAGACGCCAGTCTTGAGACAGAGAGGTTGTGGGTTCAAATCCCTGATGCAGTAGTTCACATTTTTATTTATGATTTCTCTCTGTGGCAACCACCCCTGGTCTCAGCAGCGGGGCCCGGTTTGAAACGTCAATTACTCATCGACGGAAAGATATAAATATCTCCATAGACGGAGTTATCTGCCTGTGCGGCGAGCGACCGATGTGCACACGGCTGCCAGGGAAAAGTGGATTAATACACAAAATTCAGTTCCTGGTCTATAGGGACTTCACTAGAGATGAAAGTCGGCGAACGGTAAATGAAACAGATAAAAAATGATTAAGTAGATAATGATGGCGAGATTTGATTAAATATCTTTACAAGGATTGAAAACTGCTAGAATCAAGTTTTAGATAAGAGAAAGAGTATCTGGGTCTATGCCCTATGAGCAGGCTACGGCTCGATAAGTCAATAGACAGACAGACAGACAGACAGACAGGTAGACAGAAAGATAGATAGATAGATAGATAGATAGATAGATAGATAGATAGATAGATAGACAGACAGACAGACAGACAGACAGACAGACAGACGGATAGACAGACAAACAGACAGATAGACAGATAGACAGAAAGATAGATAGATAGATAGATAGATAGATAGATAGATAGATAGATAGATAGATAGATAGATAGATAGATAGATAGATAGATAGATAGATAGATAGATAGATAGATAGATAGATAGATAGATAGATAGATAGATAGATAGATAGATAGATAGATAGATAGATAGATAGATAGATAGATATAGATAGATAGATAGATAGATAGATAGATAGATAGATAGATAGATAGATAGATAGATAGATAGATAGATAGATAGATAGATAGATAGATAGATAGATAGATAGATAGATAGATAGATAGATAGATAGATAGATAGATAGATAATAAAGTTGTCATTACCTGAACCTCTTCGTCTGCATGTACAGCTACCAGGCCCGCTAGGACCACAGCTAAAGCAAGAACACCAACTCTCATTCTCGAGTTCCAGATAGAACGACCAGATTTCAAAATAAGATCTTCCGGTGGCAGCCTCCCAACTTGAAGGAGATGCTTACCTACGTAAGCTTGTGATCTTCTGTGGAGTTATCCAACCTTATATACAGGAGAACTCTTAATTTAAAATCGACACATTGATGCTGAATATAATCAATTATTTCTATTCCCAAAAAAACGTGTTAATAAATGCACACAATAAAAGCACTTAACATAATTTTATGTATTGATCACGAACATTGAAAAATATTTCGTATGTAGATTGTAGACTTAAACTTTTAAAACAAAATAGATTCAGCGTGAATCTAAAACGACAATACACTGCAAGAAAAGAATATACAACTAATTTAAAAGCAGTTGTATTTTATATTCAAATATACCACTTGTGTTTTTGTGTGTATTTATTAATAGTGGGTTGAATTGTCTATATAATATTGTCGCTGAGTAGAAAGGGGGGATTGTTAATATAGATTGAATAGGGAATATAAGAATCTGGGACGCCGGCAGGGGAATGTATTTTTGAGAGTGCTGCCCAATTGCGAGATTGTTTTAAATGAGTACACCCCAGGTGTTGTACTGCTCAACAACCTGTACACACTTCAGATGTTACGTACATCATTCAAGTATACTCTTAGCGAACGGTAACTCTTGTTATGCAAACAAATTACGAATGTTTGGTTAGAGTTATGACACCTTGTGACCTTATCCAGATCTTTCAAGCTGTTTCTTATCCTTTGTTAATTTCTTGCGGATAGAGGGAAAGGGAGGAGAAGTTTACGGTAATCTTTCGATAGTTAATAATTCTGTAGATAGATTACGTTATTAAAAATTCAAGAATATTTTTCTATTCTTATATATAATATTAGCTAACATATACACACCATAAACAGTTTGTGACATGCGGATGACACAGTTTAAATATCAGAGACAGAGAACGAACTACAAGAAATTATAGATTTAATAGTAACTTAAAGCACCAAGAAAGGTCACAGTCTGAATAGTAAGAAAACAGAAGTAATGGTCATATCGAAGAAACAATCATCACCATCATGCAGCATAAAAATAAACAGGACAAATTTGAAACAAGTGCAACGCGTCAAATATTTGGGCACAATAATAACATCAGATGGAAGATGCACCACAGAAATAAAAAAGCAGAATAGCTCAGACCAAAATAGCATTTCAGAAAATGTAAAATATCTTATGCAACAAATCTATGTCAATAGAAGTGAAAAAGAGAGTTCATCAGTGCTATATAGAAGCAATTATGATCTGTGGAAGCGAATCATGGACAGTAGACAAACAAACAAAAAGACGATTAGAGGCCACAGAGATGGGATTTCTCAGAAGAATGTTGAAAGTTCCCTGGACAGCTAAAAAAAACCAATGAGGAAGTTCTCAAAGAGGCCAACACAAAAAGGGAGCTCTTAAAAAAACATCAGAAAGAGGCAATCAACATTTTTTGGGCACATCACGAGAAGAGGAAAGTAGGAATACTTGGCTACAACTGGCAAAATAAAAGAAAAGAGAGATCGCGGGCACAAATAGAGAAAATACTGGATAGCTTGGTGTCATGGCATGGAAAACAGTCAACAACAGAACTGATACGATGCAGATTACATAGAAGTTTGCAGAAGAACA
Source organism: Megaustenia siamemsis (assembly GCA_032433765.1). Taxonomy (NCBI): domain Eukaryota; kingdom Metazoa; phylum Mollusca; class Gastropoda; order Stylommatophora; family Ariophantidae; genus Megaustenia; species Megaustenia siamemsis. The sequence goes on along the minus strand of JAVIAB010000026.1, from coordinate 27,284,685 downwards.
TGATCGCTTACGCCGACCGGTATGGCACCTGATGATGATGATGATGATGATGATGATGATGATGATGATGATGATGATGTTGATATATTCTTGTATACAGTAGACTCAATAATCCAGAATGAATAGGATAAGGGAAATCAAAGATAACAAAAATCCCAGTTAACACAGTTATTTACAGGAAACTGAACGCGTAAGTCCAGTATTTAAAAAGTTAACGATGACGTCAATCATTACTGCTTGATGTCAGACAGTCAACTGTTCTGCTTCATTCTTGCAACAGCCTTTAGCCGGAAGTTGCTGGGAATATTTCTCAGGATTCATTGTTACCGCGCACTTCCTGTCTTCTGAATATCTGGAAGTCTAGTGAAGCATCAGAAGCAGGCTCAAGATGCAACAAAGCTTGTCAAATCATCGGACAGCTATCACCACTATTGTCCAACAAGGAAATAACTCTAGAGGCAAAACGGGCACTCTACAATACAATCTTCATCCCAACGTTGTGCTACCAATGCCAGTCCTGGACCTTAGATGCAACAAAGCTTGTCAAATCATCGGACAGCTATCACCACTATTGTCCAACAAGGAAATAACTCTAGAGGCAAAACTGGCACTCTAGAATACAATCTTCATCCCAACGTTGTGCTACCAATGTCAGTCCTCGACCTTAGATGCAACAAAGCTTGTCAAATCATTGGACAGCTATCACCACTATTCTCCAACAAGGAAATAACTCTAGAGGCAAAACTGGCACTCTAGAATACAATCTTCATCCCAACGTTGTGCTACCAATGTCAGTCCTCGACCTTAGATGCAACAAAGCTTGTCAAATCATTGGACAGCTATCACCACTATTGTCCAACAAGGAAATAACTCTAGAGGCAAAACTGGCACTCTAGAATACAATCTTCATCCCAACGTTGTGTTACCAATGCCAGTCCTGGACCCTAGATGCAAGAACAATAAGTAAAATAACCTCTACAGAGATGAAATGTGTTAGACGAATGACAGGAAACAGTCTGAGAGATAAGATCAGAAATGAAGAACTGAGAAAAAATAAGCTAGATATAACTCCCGCCATAAATTTTCAACTCCGATGTTAAGTCGGTCCTATTATATGGCTGTAAAACATGGAGAACAACAAAATTGACAATCATGAAGATACAGACTTTCATTAATGGATTCTTACGCAGAATAAAAGGATGGAAATGGCAGGACAAAATCACTGACATAGAATTATGGAAATGTACCAATCAAATCATCATGTGCCATACCGGTAGTAGTAGGCGATCATGTCCTTCCACAATCTACAGTGCATCGTATCAGTTCTGTTGTTGACTGTTTTCCATGTCATGACACCAAGCTATCCAGTATTTTCTCTCTTAGTCGTCCGCGATATCTCTTTCCCTGTATTTTGCTAGTTGTATCCAAGTATTCCACCTTTCCTCTTCTCATGATGTGCCCGAAAAATGTTGATTGTTTCTTTCTGATGTTTTTAGGAGCTCCCTTTTTGTGTTGATCTCTTTGAGAACTTCCTCATTGGTCTTTTTATCTGTCCAGGCAACTTTCAACATTCTTCTGAGAAATCCCATCTCTGTGGCCTCTAATCCTCTAATTTCATTTGTTTCTCTACTGTCCATGATTCGCTTCCATAGGTCAGAATTGGTTTTATATATAGCACCGATGAACTCTCTTTCTCATTTTTATTGACATAGATTTGTTGCATAAGATATTTTTCATTTTCTGAAATGCTATTTTGGCCTGAGCTATTCTGCTTTTTATTTCTGTGGTGCATCTTCCATCTGATGTTATCACTGTGCCCAAGTATTTGAAACGTTGCACTTGTTTCAGATTTGTCCTGTTTATTTTTATGCTGCATGATGGTGATCATTGTTTCTTCGATATGACCATTACTTCTGTTTTCTTACTATTCAGACTGAGACATTTCTTGTTGCTTTCTTTTAGTATTATGTTTATCATTTTTTGTAGTTCATTCTGAATCTGTGCTATTAAGACTGTCATATTCATATCGCAAATTATTTATGTTGTGACCGTTGACTTCAATTCCTTTTTGTCTACTATCGATCTCATAATATATTCGCTGTAAAGTGAAAACAAGTCCGGTGACAGAGCACAGCCTTGTCTGACTCCTTGTTTTATATATTGGAATTGTCCTGTTTGGTTGTTAATTCGTATAGCTGCTGTTTGTTGCCAGTACGTGTTTTTTTTTTAATCATTCGACCAGTCCAATACCAGTGGATAATGAGATACAGCGAAGACGATGGTGCTGGATAGGACACACACGGTGGAAGCCAACTGAGACTATTACACAACAGACCATTTTTTTCCGGAATCACCAGGGAAAAAGACAAAGAGTAAGACCAAGGAATTCTTGGAGAAGACAGATAGAAGCAGAGATGAAGATGATGGTGAAGACACGGAACGATCGTAAAAGAATGGCAAGAAACAGAACGGCTTGTAAAGTGTTGGTTGAAGATCTATGCTCCACAGGGAGCTTAGAAGTAGAAGAAGAACTCCCGTCTTTTGAATATATAAAGAAACAACATATAAAATGATTTGGCCACGTGACAAGGCAGACAGATAAAACACAACACAACGAGCCTTCAATAAACATTGCAAGAACACCAGATTCAAGGGCTGACCACAAAGACAGATAGATGTACGGAATATTAGAAGCACTAGGAAACATAAACGCAGCAGAGGCTAACAGAAGACCATAAATCTGCAAAATATATCTCCCACTGACGCTGAAAGGCAGAAGAGGACGGAAAGAAGAAGAAAAAAAAATGAATAAGTCAGTCAACTCTTCTGAATTGTCTTTTGAATAGCCTTTAGCCGAATGGAGCTGAATTGATTTCTCACGATTAATTTTACCGCACTGTTTCTGTCTTCCTAGTATTCTATATATTAAAGAAGGGATCCTGACTTTTTTTCAGTTTTATCAATTTATTTTTAAATGGGGTCTGATTGCCTAGTTGGAAAAACCCCCCGACTGGGCTACCGACGTTGAAACAACCCTTGTTCCGATTCCCACTGGAAGCAGTGTGAGTTGTACTAGTGGTTGGAAAAAAAAATACCCCCGCGGTCGACCCAGTCGCTGGCAGAATTGGGTTCCAGGATAGTACTCTGGGAAGATGAGGAATGCCGCCTCGCTTAGTTAATTTCGATGAGTAAAAAAACTCGCGTGCTAAGACACTGATTCAAGTCACATACTTTACCTTTATCTTTATTTTAGAATGGGGGACTTAAATAAACATTAATGTTTACCTTTTTGACGAAAATCTCTCAGATAATCCGCTCACGGCTAATCAGCTCCCGGATAATCAGCTCCCGGATAATCAGCTCCCGGATAATCAGCTCCAGGATAATCAGCTCTTGAATAATCAGCTCCCGGAATATCAGCTCAGGTATAATCAGCTTCCGGAATATCAGCTCCCTGATAATCAGCTCCCAGATAATCAGCTCCCGGATAATCAGCTCCCGTATAATCAGCTCCCGTATAATCAGCTCCCAGATAATCAGCTCCCGGATAATCATCTCCCAGATAATCAGCTCCCAGATAATCAGCTCCCGGATAATCAGCTCCTAGATATTCAGCTCCAGGATAATCAGCTCCCAGATAATCAGCTCCCAGATAATCAGCTCCCAGATAATCAGCTTCCAGATAATCAGCTCCCAGAAAATCAGCTCCCAATAATCAGTTCCCGGATAATCAGCTCCCAGATAATCAGCTCCCAGATAATCAGCTCCCAGATAATCAGCTCCCAGATAATCAGCTCCCAGATAATCAGCTCCCGAATAATCAACTCCCAGATAATCAGCTCCCAGATAATCAACTCCCAGATAATCAGCTCCCAGATAATCAACTGCCAGATAATCATCTCCCAGATAATCAGCTCCCAGATAATCAACTCCCAGATAATCAGCTCCTTGATAATCAGCTCCCAGATAATCAGCTCCCAGATGATCAACTCCCAGATAATCAACTCCCAGATAATCAACTCCCAGATAATCAGCTGCCAGATTATCAACTCCCAGATAATCAGCTCCCAGATAATCAACTCCCAGATAATCAGCTCCCGGATAATCAAGAAACTACTGTATTCATAAGGTATGCGGTAATATTAGATTGGATGACGAACTTCTCTGGTTAATGCGAGTCAGGAATGACTATTTAACATGCACTTTATCTAGAGGCCACAGGACAAAGAGCGAAATATTCTAGAAGTGACATTTGCAAGAATTGAATCACTCGGCAGCCTGACTTTTAGTGAAGCAACTTTAGTTGTATTTGTTAACCCCAAGTTCTCTAACAAAAAAAGTCAAAAATGTTTACCGTTCCCACGAAAATGTTTCCTAATTGGCTACGCAATTTTTCTTATTTCTGTTTTGTTTGTTTCGTTTACAAATTGTCATAACTTTGCTAAATAGTTTTTTGTTTAATGCGTGGAACCCTTATCCCAGTTAAGGTATAGTTGTTTGTCACTGCTATTTTAGTTTCAGACATGTAGTTATAGTTAATTGTACTTCACCGTTTGTTGTCGTTGTCCTTGTATTATGAAGAAGGCCATAGACCGAAACGTCAGTATTGTGTTGTATTCCTTCCTGTAAAGCTGTCACCATACCTTGGAGTTTATCACACCCGACTATTGGCTCCAGCTTTACCGCAGCATTGCAATTATTTGCCAGTTCCCTATTTTAGTTGATCTGAATATATGTGTCTTTCTACCATGATACTCTCTCTCTCTCTCTCTCTCTCTCTCTCTCTCTCTCTCTGCGATCAAGACTCAATCAGAGTAGGATTCCAGACTCTCTCATGAAGTCAGCTGTCTGTTTAAGCGAATCGATTGCTCCATATAGTTTTTCTGCCCGGGAGGTGGACGTGGACCACATTGTCCTTCTCAGGTCTGTGTACTGGGGGCAATCCTGTAGAACATGTTTTGTTGTCATATTGCCCAGTGTACAGTGGCATAGGCTGGTTGTACCTATTTTGAATTTGGTGAACATTTGATTTCTCATTCTATTGTGGCCAGTGCGTAGGCGAAGTGTGATGACTTGATCCCTCCTTGATAGTAGGTGGTATCCGTCACTCTTGTTATGCTTTGAGTGTTCTCGTTTCCATTTTTCATGGTACTGACCCTTGAGGATAGATTTGGCTTCATCATAACTGATCGGATGGTTCTCTTGTGGTAATCTCCCTCCCTCTTTAGCTAATTTGTCTGCGCGTTCGTTCCCGTGTATATTACAGTGTGATGGTATCCACTGAATGACTACTCTCTGGAAGTTATTGCATAGTTGGTCGAGGATTGTTCTCAAGTCATCTAGTTCATTGTTCTTGATACGAGGATACAATACACAATATACGTTCTGGTATTTTATATGCAAAGTAAATAGAAGAAATATTTTATTAAAATTTCATCAAATGTGTGTGGCTTAAAATGAGATATCTCATCCCGGACAATCCGAACTACTAATCTTCTTTGTGACGAGAATTAAGTACTAAAATATCATCCATACATCATCATCATTATCTACCATAACGGTTGACGTAGGCGATCATGTCCCTCCACAATCTTCTATCTACAGTGCATCGTATCAGTTCTGTTGTTGACTGTTTTCCATGCCGTGACACCAAGCTATCTAGTTTTGTTCTCTCTTTGTCGTCCGCGATATCTCTTTCCTTTTATTTTGCCAGTTGTAACCAATTATTCCAACTTTCCTCTTCTCATTATGTGCCCGAAAAATGTTGATTGTTTCTTTCTGGTGTTTTTTTTTTTGGAGTCACTTTTTGTGTTGGGCTCTTTAAGAATTTCCTCATTGGTCTTTTTAGCTGTCCAGGGAACTTTCAACATTCTTCTGAGAAATCCCATCTCTGTGACCTCTAATCGTCTTTTCATTTGTTTATCTACTGTCCATGATTCGCTTCCATAGGTCAGAATTGGTTCTATATAGCACCGATGAACTCTCTTTCTCACTTCTATTGACATAGATTTGTTGCATAAGATATTTTTCATTTTCTGAAATGCTATTTTGGCCTGAGCTATTCTGCTTTTTATTTCTGTGGTGCATCTTCCATCTGATGTTATTATTGTGCCCAAGTATTTGAAACGTTGCACTTGTTTCAGATTTGTCTTGTTTATTTCTGTGCGTATGATAGTGATTATTGTGCATTTGATATGAACATTACTTCTGTTTTTTATTACTATTCCATCCATACAGAAAACTGCAAAATACAAGTAAAGACAAATCGCCGGCGACAAAGAGAGAAAATACTAGGTAGCTTCGTGTCGTGGCATGGCAAACAGTTAACAACAAAATTGATACGATGCACTGCGGATAGAAGATTGTGGAAGGACATGATCGCCTACGCTAACCGGTATGGCACATGATGATGATGATACATAAACATTGACTTCAGATTAACATTTTCATTTCTGTATGTGTATGTATGGCCTTTGGTGTCTTACCAGACGGTTAGTAGTAAACAGTCATGATAAGTCAGTAGTTTGGTAAAGCATTAGTGTCTCATACTGGGTTTTTGTTTTACTGAACAGCTTCTCTCGTGGCTGAATCTGTCAATATTTGATAGACGGATCAATCCACAGAACGAACAAGATGTATTTGTGGTGTCTGGCCTCGTCTCCTTTCTCCTGCGCCTTTTGTCCTCTGGATTTGATATCAGCATTGTCTCGAATGTTGCCATTTTATATTTGTGTTCCCCATGTGCTATGATCTGCAGCCAGATTTTCCCAGTTTCTTTCACTTATAGAAAATTCCCTCAAGGAAGCCCTGCAAACATCCTTATATCTCAGCACTGGTCTGCCCTTTGGTCTCTTTCCGTCCTTAAGTTTGCCATGCAATATTTGGTTAGGGAGTTTATGGGAGTTTGGCACGTTGTAAGACATTAGAGTTGGTTACTTTGTCCTGCCATGATGGATGGGAGTTTGGCTTGTTGTAAGGCATTAGAGTTGGTTACTTTGTCCAGCCATGATGGATAAGAGTTTGCCTTGTTGTAAGACATTAGAGTTGGTTACTTTGTCCTGCCATGATGGAGTTTGGCTCGTTGTAAGACGATAGAGTTGGTTACTTTGTCCTGCCATGATGGATGGGAGTTTGGCTCGTTGTAAGACATTAGAGTTGGTTACTTTGTCCAGCCATGATGGATAAGAGTTTGGCTCGTTGTAAGACATTAGAGTTGGATACTTTGTCCAGCCATGATGGATGGGAGTTTGGCTCGTTGTAAGACATTAGAGTTGGTTACTTTGTCCTGCCATGATGGATGGGAGTTTGGCTCGTTGTAAGACATTAGAGTTGGTTACTTTGTCCTGCCATGACGGATGGGAGTTTGGCTCGTTGTAAGACATTAGAGTTGGTTACTTTGTCCTGCCATGATGGATGGGAGTTTGGCTCGTTGTAAGACATTAGAGTTGGTTACTTTGTCCTGCCATGATGGATGGGAGTTTGGTTCGTTGTAAGAAATTAGAGTTGGTTACTATGTCCTCAAGAGCAGCTGGAATCGGCTCCCTCAATGAGATAGAACTGCTTGCACAGAACAGAGACAGATGGCGAGATTTGATAAAATATCTTTAAAAGAAAACTGCTAGAACAAAAAATTCATATAGGAGAAGGTGTATCTTGGTCTACGCCTTATGGGCCGGTTACGGCTCGAAAGGTCAATAGATAGATAGACTTTGTCCTGCCATGATGAATGGGAGTTTAAATCGTTGTAAGACATTAGAGTTGGTTACTTTGTCCTGCCATGATGGATGGGAGTTTAAATCGTTGTAAGACATTAGAGTTGGTTACTTTGTTCTGCCATGATGGATGGGAGTTTAAATCGTTGTAAGACATTGGAGTTGGTTATTTTGTCCTGCCATGATGGATGGGAGTTTGGCTCGTTGTAAGACCATAGAAGTTGGTTACTTTGTTCTGCCATGATGGATGGGAGTTTAAATCGTTGTAAGACATTAGAAGTTGGTTACTTTGTTCTGCCATGATGGATGGGAGTTTAAATCGTTGTAAGACATTGAAGTTGGTTACTTTGCCCTGCCATGATGGATGGGAGTGCGCCTCGCTGTAAGACGATAGAGTTGGTTACTTTGTCCTATTATTTGATGTTTATAATTTTTCGAAGGCAACGCTTGTTTAACCTTTTCTCCTGCCCAACATAGGTAGTCTAAGTTTGTGATATCTTTTAGTGTCTATGGTGTTTACGAATTGAAACCACCTCCTTAAAGATACATTTTAAGAATAAGGAAATATACAAGGCTAATGACATCTTTATCAATATATGTTGCAACATTTGGATGATAAGAACTAAAATGCCACTTTGAGATGAAAACAAACAACTGTGAGTGATGGTTAACATGATAGATACAGTGGTTTGTCAATTAAAATTTAGCTGATTTGCTTCCGATCTGTGTCTTTTCAAAGAATATAAAATGTAAAGCGGGCCGTCACATGATCTGACGTATAAGGAATATGGTGTTTGTGACCATAATTTGTATAGACCTATGGTGTTAGTGACCATAATTTTTATAGACCTAAGGTGTTAGTGACCATAATTTGTATAGACCTATGGTGTTAGTGACCATAATTTGTATAGACCTAAGGTGTTAGTGACCATATTTTGTATAGACCTAAGGTGTTAGTGACCATAATTTGTAAAGACCTATGGTGTTAGTGACCATAATTTGAATAGACCTATGGTGTTAGTGACCATAATTTGTATAGACCTATGGTGTTAGTGACCATAATTTGTATAGACCTAAGGTGTTAGTGACCATAATTTGTATATACCTAATGTGTTAGTGACCATAATTTGTATAGACCTGTGGTGTTAGTGACCATAATTTGTAAAGACCTATGGTGTTAGTGACCATAATTTGTATAGACCTATGGTGTTAGTGACCATAATTTTTATAGACCTAAGGTGTTAGTGACCATAATTTGTATAGACCTATGGTGTTATTGACCATAATTTGTATAGACCTAAGGTGTCAGTGACCATAATTTGTATAGACCTGTGGTGTTAGTGACCATAATTTGTATAGACCTAAGGTGTTAGTGACCATAATTTGTATAGACCTATGGTGTTAGTGACCATAATTTGTATAGACCTATGGTGTTAGTGACTATAATTTGTATAGACCTATGGTGTTAGTGACCATAATTTGTATAGACCTATGGTGTTAGTGACCATAATTTGTATAGACCTATGGTGTTAGTGACCATAATTTGTATAGACCTAAGGTGTTAGTGACCATAAATTGTATAGACCTGTGGTGTTAGTGACCATAATTTGTAAAGACCTATGGTGTTAGTGACCATAATTTGTATAGACCTATGGTGTTAGTGACCATAATTTGTATATACCTAAGGTGTTAGTGACCATAATTTGTATAGACCTAAGGTGTTAGTGACCATAATTTGTATAGACCTAAGGTGTTAGTGACCATAATTTGTATAGACCTAAGGTGTTAGTGAACATAATTTGAATAGACCTATGGTGTTAGTGACCATAATGTGTACAGACCTATGGTGTTAGTGACCATAATTTGTATAGACCAATGGTGTTAGTGACTATAATTTGTATAGACCTATGGTGTTAGTGACCATAATTTGTATAGACCTATGGTGCTAGTGACCATAATTTGTATAGACCTATGGTGTTAGTGACCATAATTTGTCTATACCTAATGTGTTAGTGACCATAATTTGTATAGACCTGTGGTGTTAGTGACCATAATTTGTAAAGACCAATGGTGTTAGTGACCATAATTTGTATAGACCTATGGTGTTAGTGACCATAATTTTTATAGACCTAAGGTGTTAGTGACCATAATTTGTATAGACCTATGGTGTTAGTGACCATAATTTGTATAGACATATGTGCTAGTGACCATAATTTTATAGACCTATGGTGTTTGTGACCATAAATTGTATAGACCTATGGTGTTAGTGATCATAATTTGTATAGACCTATGGTGTTTGTGACCATAAATTTTATAGACCTATAGTGTTAGTGACCATAATTTGTATAGACTTATGGTGTTTGTGACCATAAATTGTATAGACCTATGGTGTTAGTGACCATAATTTGTATAGACCTATAGTGTTAGTGACCATAATTTGTATAGACCTATAGTGTTAGTGACCATAATTTGTATAGACCTATGGTGTTAGTGACCATAAATTGTATAGCCATTTAGCACATGATTTTAAGGGTAAAGTGGTCGGTATTATGCCTGTGCTGCTTTACGTTCCCAGAAAAAAATTCGGGTACACATTTAAGGCTGGGTGAACCCGGAAGCCCTCGATCAGGATCGAACTCGACCTCTTGTCCTTTGTAGCACAGCTCACTAGACAGCGAGCTATCTTTTAAAATAAAGTAAAAATGGTTGTGGTTAAAAAGATTAACCATTGCATCTCCCGAAACTCTCAGATAGCCACTTACTTAACCATTTAGCCACTTGCATTAACCACAACACACAAAACTTTGACTATTCAAATTAAGCGTACTATTAGCCCTTACGTATGCATGTGAGAAATAGAAAACAACAAGAGATATAGAAACAAAGTTGAACGCATTCGAAAATAAATGTCTAAGGAAAATACTTGGTATAGCGTGGAGCGAATTCAAAACAAACGAGGAAATTAGAGAAATCGCCAATCAACCACTAATATCTTCAGTAATAAAGAAAAGACGATGGTCATACGTTGTACATGTGATGAGAAGAGATAATAACTGAATAACAAAGGACGCCCTCATGTGGGAAACAACAGGTAAGAGGAAAAGAGGCCAAACCAGAGAAACACTGAGAAGAACATTGATTAGAGAGGCAAGAACAGCAGGAATCGGCTCCCTCAATGAGATAGAGCTGCTTGCACAGAACAGAGACAAATGTCGAGATTTGATAAAATATCTTCACAAGAACTGAAAACTGTTAGAATAAAAATTTAGATGAAGGAGTATCTGGGTCTATGCTCTCCCTATGGGCTGGCTACGGCTCAAAAGGTTAATAGATAGATAGATAGATAGATAGATAGATAGATAGATAGATAGATAGATAGATAGATAGATAGATAGATAGATAGATAGATAGATGGATGGATGGATGGATGGATGGATGGATGGATGGATGGATGGATGGATGGATGGATGGATGGATGGATGGATGGATGGATGGATGGATGGATGGATGGATGGATGGTATGGATGGATGGATGGATGGATGGATGGATGGATGGATGGATGGATGGATGGATGGATGGATGGATAGATAGATAGATAGATAGATAGATAGATAGATAGATAGATAGATAGATAGATAGATAGATAGATAGATAGATAGATAGATAGATAGATAGATAGATAGATAGATAGATAGATAGATAGATAGATAGATAGATAGATAGATAGATAGATAGATAGATAGATAGATAGATAGATAGATAGATAGATAGATAGATAGATAGATAGATAGATAGATAGATAGATAGATAGATAGATAGATAGATAGATAGATAGATAGATAGATAGATAGATAGATAGATAGATAGATAGATAGATAGATAGATAGATAGATAGATAGATAGATAGATAGATAGATAGATAGATAGATAGATAGATAGATAGATAGATAGATAGATAGATAGATAGATAGATAGATAGATAGATAGATAGATAGATAGATAGATAGATAGATAGATAGATAGATAGATTAACCACTAAATAACGCTGACACATACATATTGGCTTAATGTTTTGTGTCTTGTGGCACGAAATCAAACCACTTCCATACAAAATCAAGTTTAACAATGTTTGGAATGTACAATGCTCAGGATACCTTCGTCTACAAACGCTGCAGACGTTTACAAGATTGGAACTATAATGCCACTTTTAGATTTCTCTCTCTCTCTCTCTCTCTCTCTCTCTCTCTCTCGCTCGCTCTCTCTGCGATCAGGACTCAAATCAGAGTAGGATTCCAGACTCTCACATGAAGTCAGCTGTCAGGTTAAGTTTGTTGATCGCCCCCACTGACAGAAAATCACAATTAGAGTCTGCCAGATCCACTCTGATTGAACACCCGTTAAAAGGTTGCACTGTGTTCTACGCCATTGGCCCAGTGCATCCGATTTCAGCCAGCATTTTATTCAGGTTTGCTTTCCTTAACCTTTGATTGTCCCCAATCTTCCTGCAAGGCAGCAGATTGTCTTTTCTGTAGGGGGATTCTGCTCTTAGATGGTCGGCCCTCCCAGGATTTCGAGTCACTAGAGGTGACTAACACAGACATGCACACACAAAGATATGAGGTGTGACTAACACTGACATTTACCTTTCAGCGTCGAGGGAAGATATAATTTGCGGTCTTTTGCTCTTCAGTTCGCTTCTTCTGCTTTCATGTTTCCTGGTGTTTTTAATATTCCATCAATCAATATTCCATCAATAAATATTCCATCAATCAATATTTCATCAATCAATATTCCATCAATCAATATTCCATCAATCAATATTTTTCGTGATCGGCTCATGTGTGTGGTGCTCATGCAACGTTTATTCAAGGCTCGTTGTGTTGTGTTTTGATCTTTCTGGCTTGTAATCTTCGTGGCGAAATAATTTTATCTGTTGTTCTTTATATATTCGATGGCGGGTGTTGTTTCTAACTTTTTTCTCAGTTCTTCATTTCTGATCTTATCTCTCAGACTGTTTCCTGTCATTCGTCTAACACATTTCATCTCAGTAGAGATTATTTTTCTTATTGTTCTTGCATCTAGGGTCCAGGTCTGGCATTGGTAGCACAACGTTGGGATGAAGATTATATTGTATAGTGCGAGGACAAGAATGTAGAAAATAAAAGAGTAATATGAGAAAAAAGGAATGAGAAATTAATAGCAAGTGATGAGAAATTTAGAAAATTAGAAAAATTGCTAAAGGAGAAAGGAAAAGCAAAAATGAAATAAAAGATACAATACACAAAGAATGAAATCAGTAAACTTGATGAAGAATACATAGAATTAATGGAAGGCATAAGGGAAACAGAGGGAGAACGATAGCTCAGTGGTTAGTGAACTGGACTACAAAGGACAACAGGTAGGGTTCGATCCCAACCGACGATTTTCGGGTTCACCCAGCCTTAAATGGTTACCGGATTTTTTTTATGGTAAAGTAAAGCGGCACGGGCGTAATTCCGACCACATTACCCCAAAAATCTTGTGCTGAAGGTCTGTAAAATTTATCACTAAATAAAATTACTACTAAAATTCACACTGTCTCTTTCTTTATGAGTCTCACTCACCATCATCGTGTGCCATAGCGGTTGGTGCAGGCCATCATGTACTTCCACAACCTTCTATCCACAGTGCATCATATCAGTTCTGTTGTTGACTGTTAACCATGGCATGACCCATCTCTCTCTTTCTTTCCTTTAATTTTGCCAGTTGTAACAAAATATTCTAACTTTCATATTCTCATGATGTGCCCGAAAAATGTTGATTGTTTCTTTCTGGTGTTTCTTATGAGCTCCCTTTTTGTGTTGGCCTCTTTGTGAATTTCCTCATTGTTTTCTTATCTGTCCAGGGAACTGTCAACATTTTTGTGAGAAATCCCATCTCTGTGGCCTCTAATCGTCTTCTCTAATTTTACCATTTATGTGTCCATAATTCGCTTCCATTGGTCAGAACTGGTTCTATATAGCATCGAGTCTCACTATAGCTCACTTTATTCATCTCTTTTATGTCTTAGCAACACTTCTTCAATACTACATCATCTCCCAAGTTTCATTTACATTTTATTCCATCTAATAAAAGTCGCTTCTTCTTCTACCTTTTTATCTCCCTGTGGAGCATAGGTCTTCAACAAACACTTTCATCTCCCTGTGGAGCAGAGGTCTTCAACAAACACTTTCATCTCCCAGTGGAGCAGAGGTGTTCAACAAACACTTTCATCTCCCAGTGGAGCAAAGGTCTTCAACAAACACTTTCAGCTCCCAGTGGAGCATAGGTCTTCAACAAAAACTTTCAGCTCCCTGTGGAGCATAGTCTTCAACAAACAATTTCATCTCACAGTGGAGCATAGGTCTTCAACAAACACTTTCCAAGACGTTCTGTTTCTGGCTATTATTGTAAGATCATCCCATGTCTTCCCCATCATCTTCATCTCTGCTTCTATCTGTCTTCTCCAAGAATTCCTTGGTCTTCCTCTTTGTCTTTTCCCCTGGGGATTCCAAAAAAGGGCCTGTTGTGTAATACTCTCAGTTGGCTTCCGCATTGTGTGTCCTATCCAGCGCCATCGTCTTCGCTGTATCTCTGGTGTTTGACTGGTACATTTCCATAATTCTATGTTAGTGATTTTGTCCTGCTATTTCCATCCTTTTATTCTGCCTAAGCATCCATTAATGAAAGTCTGTATCTTCGTGATTGTCAATTTTGTTGTTCTCCATGTTTCACAGCCATATAATAGGACCGCCTTAACATTTGAGTTGAAAATTTTAATTTTTGTATTTCACTTAATTTCTTTGGATTTCCATGTTTCCCAGTGCAATGAACGCTCCTCTTGCTTTTGATATCCTTATTTTGGTATCATTTTCTGTTCCTCCCTCTTTATCTATATTACTGCCCAGATATATATAAGATTGTACGTCTAGTAGAGGAAGTCGCTTCTAGACAGTACCTGTTAATGCATTCATACTCTCATGAATAACTTCCCTAACCCTTGTCTAATTCAACTCTCCATTTCTCTGAACATTCCTCTAATCGTTTAATGGTCAACTCATTACCAACATTCCTTTTATCTTTCCTTTTTTTCCCGCCGTCCATTTAGTACATGTCTTCTGCTCTGTTATATAACTTTGTGCTGAAAAAAATCGTCTAATCTTCGAAGGTGCTCTATATCTTCTTTATGTTCTGATACAACAGCTGCCTCTACCATTCTTATCTCTATTGTTGCTTCGCAGTCTTCTAGACGAACCTTTCCGTTCTACTGTTTACTCGTCAGGATATAGTGGGTGCTTGTTACGTGGCCTCTTTTCATTCTTCCTATCTGAAGGGCACTCATCAACAGATGATGATTCTTAGTAACATCTTAGTCATGTGACTCATAAGGCTTATTGTTCGATGATCATCGCATTCAATCGCACCCGATTTCTTTGGTAGGGCTATGAATATCGATTTGAGCATGTCGTCTGGTATATATCCGCTATTGTATCATACAATATTTTTGTTATTATTTCTATTCCAAAATCACCCATGGCTTCAATCTCTTCTTTAGTTATATTATCTGGTCCAGGAGCTTTGCCTGATTTCATATTGCGCAAGGCGTCTTCCACTTCTTCTCTGAGTATTTCTGGTCCTTCTCCATTATCCTTAATATTTACTTCTGTTCGTTCATCATTATAAAGATCTTTAATGTATTCTGTCCATCGTTCCCTTATGTTTTCTTGATCAATCAACAGTTCTCCTTCCTTTGATCTTAAACATCCAGTTTTTGATTGCGTTTTTCTCCCTGTTAATTCCTCAATTTGTTTGTATATAGCTTTAGCATCTCCTTTTTCTTGCATTTCAATCTCTTTGCATCTCTCTTTTAGCCATGCTTCTTTTGCTTCATTGCATTTTATTACAATTTCTTTATTTAATCTCATATACTCATCTTTATTTTGTTTATTTCTTCTTGCTGAATATCAATCTATCCATTAGCTGCAAAATGTCTTCTGTCATCCATTTCTTTCTTGAATTTGTCCTCACTGGTGGTATGAACTTTTCCGGCTTGTTGCAGGAGCTACTGAGTTAAGTGCTCTGTGCACACCGTGAGCTGTGTGTCTCATCCGTTTTTGATCATGTTTCGATATTCCAATTGTTTACGATGAATGATGATATCGTATGACAGGGAACAGTTGGCTGTGTTCGCTTTCTGCGCGGTTTCGCCTTATGTCTTTTAGCGTGTGCTGAGACTGCTACGATGGGGACTACTGTTACCTTTATTTGTTTGGGAGATGAGTTAGTAATTCGGATGATTCCACTGGCACAGGCGGTTGAGCAATTATGGATTTTAATTCGTTTGCAGTGATACCGGGGCCTTTCATAACCAATAACCAATGAACTCTTTTGATGTTTGTTGCATTGATTCTTTTAGCATTTCCCACTGTTTATCAATGCTTTGTATCTTCTCTATTGCATTGTAGCGGTTCTGAATTGTGATTTTGTATTTGTCTTGCAGCTTCTTGTCTGATTTGAGTATATCTAAATTTAACTTGATGTTAACTGAGGCTCGTTTTGTTGTTCTTAATTTTACTCTAAGCTTTCCCACAACTGGTACATGATCACTATTGCAATCTGTCCCTGGTCTAGTTTTCACACACACCAGACTATTTCTAAATCTGTTGCTTATCATTATGTAATCAACTTGATTACGTGCGTTGTCTCCTGGGCTTTTCCATGTCCACAGACGTCTTGGATGTTGCTTAAACCAGGTGTTTCCTATCAGCATGTTGTGTGTTCTTGCCCAGTCAATAAATTTCTCACCTCTTTCATTCCTCTCGCCTAAGCCATAATGACCAACTACTTCCTCAACTCTTGCCTTTCCTTCTTGTGCATCCACTAGAACTATGGTGTTTTCATGTACGATCTAATTAAGAGGCGGTAAATTTTTTACAATAGCATCTCTACTCCATAGCTGGTACTTTCTTCTATAGTTCTGTTGTTGTTATTCTGCTTCTTATTCTTTCCTTCCTCATTTGCCTTTCAGCGCAGAGGGGAGATATAAATTGCGGTCCTTTGCTCCGCTATTGTTATGTTTCCTAGTGTTTCTAATATTCCATCGATTCATCTTTTTCGTGGTCGACCCTTGGATCTGGTGTTCTCACAACATTTGTATAAAGCTTGTTGTGCTGTGTTTTGATATTTTTGCCTTGCCTAACGTGCCAAACCATTGTATCTGTTGTGTCTTTATATATTCTATGGCGGGGGCTATTCCTAGCTTTTTCTCAGTTCTTCATTTCTGATCTTATCTCTCAGACTGTTTCCTGTCATTCGTCTAACACATTTAATCTCAGTAGAGGTTATTTTTCTTATTGTTCTTGCATCTAGGGTCCAGGTATGGCATTGGTAGCACAACGTTGGGATGAAGATTGTATTGTATAGTGCTCGTTTTGCCTCTAGAGTTATTTCCTTGTTGGACAATAGTAGTGTTAGCTGTCCAATGATTTGAAAAGCTTTGTTGTATCTTGAGTATATTGCTGTTGTTTGTGAATTATCATTTGTCACTAAACTTCCTAGGTATTTAAATTCATCTATTTGTTTTAGCGGTCTGCGTCTATAGATATGTTGATGTTTCGTTTCACTTTTGCGATATTCATGACTTCTGTTTTGTTGATGTTGATTTTCATGTTGTATTTTGTGCCTGAGATGTTGGGTTTGTTTAAGTGTTCTTGTAGGTCTTCTCTTGTTTCATGTATTAGTGCCTGATCGTCTGCAAATAAAAGCTCGTTGATCTCCTCTGTCTCTGATGGGTTGGCTAGTTTGCATATATGGTCCATGTATGTAATAAACAGTAGGGGGGATAGTACACACCCCTGTCTTATACCTGATCTAACTTTGATGTGGTCTGTGTAACCTGCTGCTGTTCGGACTATGCTTCTGATGTAAAGACCTTTAATTATGTTGGTTAGATGTTGACTTACTCCGTATGTTGTTAGTATCTCCCACAGTTGTTCTCTGTTAGATGTTGGCTTACTCCGTATGTTGTTAGTATCTCCCACAGTTGTTCTCTGTTAGATATTGGCTTACTCCGTATGTTGTTAGTATCTCCCACAGTTGTTCTCTGTTAGATGTTGGCTTACTCCGTATGTTGTTAGTATCTCCCACAGTTGTTCTCTGTTAGATATTGGCTTACTCCGTATGTTGTTAGTATCTCCCACAGTTGTTCTCTGTTAGATGTTGGCTTACTCCGTATGTTGTTAGTATCTCCCACATTTGTTCTCTGTTAGATGTTGGTTTACTCCGTATGTTGTTAGTATCTCCCACATTTGTTCTCTGTTAGATGTTGGCTTACTCTGTATGTTGTTAGTACCTCCCACCGTTGTTCTCTGTTAGATGTTGACTTACTCCGTATGTTGTTAGTATCTCCCACAGTTGTTCTCTGTTAGATGTTAGCGTACTCCGTATGTTGTTAGTATCTCCCACAGTTGTTCTCTGTTAGATGTTAGCTTACTCCGTATGTTGTTAGTATCTCCCACCGTTGTTCTCTGTTAGATGTTAGCGTACTCCGTATGTTGTTAGTATCTCCCACCGTTGTTCTCTGTTAGATGTTGACTTACTCCGTATGTTGTTAGTATCTCCCACAGTTGTTCTCTGTTAGATGTTGGCTTACTCCGTATGTTGTTAGTATCTCCCACAGTTGTTCTCTGTTAGATATTGGCTTACTCCGTATGTTGTTAGTATCTCCCACAGTTGTTCTCTGTTAGATGTTGGCTTACTCCGTATGTTGTTAGTATCTCCCACAGTTGTTCTCTGTTAGATATTGGCTTACTCCGTATGTTGTTAGTATCTCCCACAGTTGTTCTCTGTTAGATGTTGGCTTACTCCGTATGTTGTTAGTATCTCCCACATTTGTTCTCTGTTAGATGTTGGTTTACTCCGTATGTTGTTAGTATCTCCCACATTTGTTCTCTGTTAGATGTTGGCTTACTCTGTATGTTGTTAGTACCTCCCACCGTTGTTCTCTGTTAGATGTTGACTTACTCCGTATGTTGTTAGTATCTCCCACAGTTGTTCTCTGTTAGATGTTAGCTTACTCCGTATGTTGTTAGTATCTCCCACCGTTGTTCTCTGTTAGATGTTAGCGTACTCCGTATGTTGTTAGTATCTCCCACCGTTGTTCTCTGTTAGATGTTGACTTACTCCGTATGTTGTTAGTATCTCCCACAGTTGTTCTCTGTTAGATGTTAGCTTACTCCGTATGTTGTTAGTATCTCCCGCCGTTGTTCTCTGTTTACTCTGTCGAATGATTGTTCCTGGACAATGAAAGCTATGTACACATTTTGAATGTGTTATTTCGTGTTTTCTGCAAGCTGTAGTAAATTGAATAAAGCTCTGGTGTAAAGGTATTTAATTGCTAGTGTGTGTAAATTCGGATTTACATTTCATCTGGTAGCTGGAGAAACCACAAGTGCTATTATGCAAACCTCTATAGCTCGTTTCAAATCACGTGCCCAGCTTCAAAACGCTATTACTCAGTAACTGTTTGTTAAAAACTGTTGAAATTTTCCAAATGTTATTAGAATGCAAAAGACCCTTTAAATGTATATTTAACAAATATCTTGCAGCTGCAGTTTTCTTAAAGCGGCGAATTTCTTTGATGTTTGTCAAAATTGTAAATTGTGAACCCCTAAATAATAGAAATTACCGTAGTTGCTGGTCTATGATTAATTTTCACTAGGTAAAGGCGTGGCCGTAATGGGGAAATAACTGAATAAGACAAAACCCCAGGAGAATTATTGTCTTCTCAGTTCGAGGACGGACGATAATATCAAGGTATACCTGTATGTCCAATTTCCATAGTTGTGTGGTCCTAAAAAGGACCGTTTGTTGAAATAATTTAAGATAATATAGGGGCCAACATTGTGGGGGCTATATACTTTCATTCTGAATCAGACGAGTCTAAAAGATTAATAACTGTTTGGGGTTGAACATTCCACAAACCATCATTTTTCCAATATTCCTCTTCCTGTTTTAAGACGTGGTCTTCACATTTAGCCCAATAATCGTTGTCTATACTTAATAAAGCGAGATTAGCAAGAGTCTTTACATCGCATATTTTGAATGTTGTATTTTCATCTGCCACTTGTCTTTTTAATTTTGCCCAGATTAGTTATATTGGATTTAAATGAGCATGGTAAGGTGGCAGCCTCAAACTTATATGACCGTGCTCTTGGATAATCTTATCTATTTGAGAAATCTTTGTCCTTTGTTTGTGCTTTACTAGAGATAGTAATTCAGGTTTTAAGTACATGTTATTAAATTGTATGTGCTCCTTTGTGAGCCATATCTTAATAGCATCTTTTGTACTGGATGACGTCGGGACTTTATCTTCAAGTGCAACAATGTTGTGGTACGCTGCATTGTCCATTATTAGGCAAGATGGTCGATCTAGTGATGGGAGAACAGAATTTTCAATCCAATGTCTAAATATGTGACCATTCATGTCAGAGTGATAATCCCGATTGTCTATGGATTTTGAAAGAAAAATGAGCTCTGCATTCTGTACTAGTCCATGTTGTCGACTACCTGCATGAGCAATTATCAAGCGCTGTCCTTTGCTGCTAGGTATTAATCTCTTAATCTTTCCATCTGATGACTGCCATTCCCTTTGGTTAGTATGGGGAGCATTGATCCATGTTTCATCCAAGTACACAATATCATAACCTTGCTTGCGCACCTCTTTTACTTCACGTAAGTACTTGCTTCTCATGACTACTATATGTGGCTTCTCACAGATGATGTTTCGTCCATTGGAATACTTTCTGAATGTAAAGCCTGCAGCTCTCACATTCCTCCCTAATGTAGACTTTGATATTTCAATACTGTTGTTCTTTTTCAACGATGCTTTTAATTTTCTTATTGTAACAGTTTCATTCATACCCAACATTTTGCGAATTTCACTTCTAATAAGTTCACTGTCGAAATTATCCAACATTTTTGCTCTTCCTTGTGATTTTGTATATTTGGAACATTGACGGTCACGTGCTTGAATCCAGCGATTAAATGACTGTTTAGATAAATCCAAAATGTGTCTTGTCCTATTCTCAGGGTTTTCTAAAGAATGAAACAATCTTCCTCGTTTAGCCTCTTTGCAAAAATAGTCATACAATTTTATTGCGATGTTTTGTAACCTGCAGAATTTCATTTTAAGACTCATGATAAATGTTATCGTTCCACGTAACCACCTATGAATGAACGGAAATGGCACACACAATTTCTCGTGTTTTTTACAAGTGTCTAATTGTGTCAAAAAACCACGGTGAAAGCGTGCAAACACGTCAATTTTACCGTGTATGGATTTTTAATCGCTATTTTTAACTTAAAATACTGTAAACATTAAGTTTTGACTACATCAATGGGTCGTTATAAATTTATATAAATCAAATAAGCAACAATAATAACCAAATGTTTTTTTTTTAATGAAATTAATTCCCTGTTTGGTTCTAATCTTTATAACTTTACATGCAAATTTTGAACAACTTACAACAAGCGGTTAAAAAGCTATCGATTTTAGAAGTTGGGCACGAGTTATGAAACAAGCTAGTACTGTTTTCATCATTCTGACCCTGATTGCCAGCGAGTCCCCGGCGAGTGCTTGTCTCATATGTTCAACCGAGGCTAGTTCGAGATTTACCGAGTGACTGTTTTCCAATGTTATTGCTTCCCAAATGGGTTCATGTCTAAGAATGGAATATCTCAAACACAAAATAAAAACAGAACAATTATATTTTTGTTGATGCGTTTATTTAGGTAAAGAAAAAAGAAATAGGAAATTAGAATCTCTATCAAAGCAGATTTTAGTCACAAAATGACTGAAATTTACT
This sequence comes from Megaustenia siamemsis, assembly GCA_032433765.1. Classification (NCBI taxonomy): domain Eukaryota; kingdom Metazoa; phylum Mollusca; class Gastropoda; order Stylommatophora; family Ariophantidae; genus Megaustenia; species Megaustenia siamemsis. The sequence goes on along the minus strand of JAVIAB010000026.1, from coordinate 27,263,089 downwards.
AAATCTTTATTAATTGTTACAATCATTGTTGGTTTTTGGTTACAATCATTGTTGGTTTTTGGTTACAATCATTGTTGGTTTTTGGTTACAATCATTGTTGTCTTTTGGTTACAACAATTTATAAAAAAAACAACTTCATTATTTTTATATGAAAATTAACCAACATTTTCTGGTAATTTCATGCATGAAGAAAAACATAACAACGAATTTATAGATTCAAAATTGACATCTTCAATTAATAACATGTTTCTTATCTAATTATTTTCATACCAGCCCTTGTTGTTTTTCTTTTGTATCTGTTTTCTGTATGAGAACTATACATTATTTTTAAAAAATAAAACAGACAGATCTTACGCTAAATATAAATTTACTCATAGTTTCTCATAAAATTTCTTCAGTTTTTTTTTAAATTACTCTCTTATGGTGTAATGTTACTAAAAGGGTTACTTACACGTTAATTTGATCTACTCAAACTTGTGTGATTTTTCAAAATTACATATTACGTGTTAAATATGCCGGCGAGTAATTTTGTGAATTTTCATTAAAAAATTGTCAAATTATAAACATACATTAAAAGTATTAATAAAGAAAATAGTATAGTTTCAGTATATTTTTGTGTAGCTAATACAAAGAATAGTACGAAGAGTTTAATAGGATAAGTTTAAACAGCTACTTTTACTAAGAGTAAGGCTTAGAGGGTAATGTAACATGGTCACAGAATCGATGTGGTGTCTTACATAGCTCATGTGAAATTCGTTATTTATTCTATTTTAACTTTTAGATTTATATTTGTTTAAAAATCTGGTATATATAGAGTGTTGTCCATGATGTTTTTGTTGTTGCTAATTTTAACTTGTTAAAATTGGTTGTTCTTGTTGCTAATTCTAACTCTTCACGATTTCTGCGTTATTTTTGTTATTATGATTAATTTGTTATTTTCCTTCAATTTCTTTGTTATTTTTCATGCTAAGTTTAACTTGTTATTTTCTTTGTAATTTATGTATTTATTATTGTTGCTAAGTTTAACATGTTATTTTCACTGTCATGTATGTGTTGTTTTTCTTCATAATAATTAAATGCTTAAAAACACGCTCTTCTTTTATTTCAATCTCCCGTCAGATCCATTTGCCTTAACTCAAGTCAATTAATTCTAACACACCTTTGATCCAACAGAAAATTAACCTCATTAATATTTTTGACCAAATTAATCCAAATATAAAACCAAGTGCGATTCAAAGGCACTGGGTAAAAGAGCAAGAGCTTCAATAACAATATTAACAATATATTGAGTTATCAATGTTTGATTTTTAAAAAAAAATTTGTGTATGCAATCGAATTTAAAAAGAAATAGGCAATTTATTAAAAGAAAATATATAATGGTAAATTAGATATCATTTTACAATGAAATCAATATTTCATCGATTATATTCTGTTGTTTTTGTTCCCACCGTCGTTTAAGCCAATTTTTAGAGCTGTGTTTTTGTGTTTACTTTAACTAGTTTGAATTTTTTGTGTTTCATGTGTTTAGTTCTTATGTTGTACCTGATGAAGGTTTTTGCCGAAACTGTGTCTTGTCTTTATGTTACTCTAGCTGCTCAGTACCATTTAATATTTATTTTATATGCTTTCTACTACTATTCTCGTGTCCCCGTAGAGTATTTAATATTTATATATGTGATATATGTGCTTATCTGCTTATAGTCTTTTTTCCTTGCTGGCCAGTTATCTTAAAATTAAGAAAATATGTTTTTTTGTATCTATTTTACACCTTTATATCTATTTTATATCTTTATATACATATTTTATATCTTTATATATATTTTATATTTTTATATATATATATTATCTCTTTATATCTATTTTATATCTTTATATATATCTATTTTGTATCTCTTGATTTTGATTTTGAGTATGTGCAGTGCCCACCCACCGATGTATAACCACGTTTATGTATTACCCTGATGTCTGTCTGCTTTATCTACTTAAGCCTGGTTATCAGCGTTGGCTTCTTTCTGCTCGCTCTGGTTTCCCTTTTGTTGATTTCCCTTGGACTTCTTACTTCCACCTTTACCATTTGCACGACCTTTACCACCTTCACCACCTTTAGCACCACCTGCACCACCTCTACCACCTACACTGTCGGTTCCAGCCGCACCACCTTTGGCTGCCTTGCCATGTTTGCCTGCATGTTTACCTTGTGGGGCCTCACCTTGAAATAGATTGCCTTCAGCGCCTTCTTCTTTATTTTTTGCTTCACGTTTTTCTACTGTTCCTTTCTCACTTTTCTTGTCTTTCTTGCCTTTTTCTTTCTTAGACTTGTCTTTTTTTGCTTCACGTTTTGCTACCTTTTTTTGCTCATCTTTCTTATCTTTATTGCATTTCTTTACGTTACCATCCTTGTCTTTTTTAGCCTCACGTTTTCGTCTCTGTCCATCTTCATCTTGAGCATCGTCACCGTCTTGATTATCACTTATATCTTTGTCTTCACTACTCTCGTCGCTTTCACTACTCTCACCCTTACGGGCTTCTCTTTTCGTTACATCATGGCCCTCGTCGGCATGTTTCCCTATACCTTTTCCATGTCTGCCACCATGTGGTCCTTGCTCTGGAGATTTAGTCACGTTAGATATTCTAAGAACGGTATTGATGCCAAGTGCAGTCACCGTTATTGTGTCAGGCGCAGGAGCATCACCTGGGGAGAAGGGGGAAATTAAATATAAAATTAAAGCAACGATAACCCCATAGCATTTAAAAAGATGTGTGTGTAAAGAATAATATATAAGATGGTTTACTACCTGGGACATACTATAACCAATGATGGAAAATGTACAACTGAAATAAACAAAAGAATAGGTATGGCAAAAAGTAATTTTAATGCCATGAAAAATATACTAACAACAAAACAAATATCAACAGGGCTGAAACTAAGAATGGCAAAATGTTACATCTTCTCAATATTCCTGTATGGTGCAGAAACTTGGACATTAGACAAGAAAACAGAACAGAAAATTGAAGCCTTTGAAATGTGGATTTATAGAAGAATAGGTAGAATTGGATGGGAAGAAAAGAAAACAAACGATGAAGTTTTAAAACAACTGAAAATAAAAAGAGAACTACTAAATACAATTAAGACAAGACAAATGACATTTTGGGGGCATGTTAAAAGACACAACAGCCTACTAAAAGTAATATTGGAAGGGAAAATACAAGGTAAAAGAGGCAGAGGCAGACCAAGACTAGCATGGACAAGTAACATCAAAAGATGGACAAGTCAATCTATGACAGCCTGCACCATCAAAGCAAGAAACAGAGTAGAATGGCGATCCATGGTAGCCATCCTTCGTTGTGGAGAAGGCACACGATGATGATGATGATTGTTTATGGAATCAGTTTTACTGCGGTCGTGGATTTTATTTCCCATATCCGCTCCACTCATGTCACACATGTTTGCCAAAGTGCGTTGGGGTATTCATATATATGTTGACAAGGTCGACATCCGTGCATCCCTTATTTCAGCAGCACGTGTGACGATTTCAAAGATGATAGTTCTATGCCGGTACGTTGGTGTTTGGTCCAGGATGTAACAATGATGATGTTGGCGAGTAGGGGTGATTTGTGTGTAAGATGTTTCTTACAGGTCCCCAGTCCGATTCCCAACACAGGGGGTAGATTATAAATAAATAAAATCGAATCAGTGGCTTTATCCTCCCCTGGTCTCTGGGTAGTGAGATCTGATGTCTAGCCCTCTCTGGGTAGTGAGATCTGATGTCTAGCCCTCTCTGGGTAGTGAGTTCCGATGTCTAGCCCTCTCTGGGTAGTGAGTTCCGATGTCTAGCCCTCTCTGGGTAGTGAGTTCCGATGTCTAGCCCTCTCTGGGTAGTGAGATCCGATGTTTAGACCTATCTGGGTAGTGAGATCCGATGTCTAGACCTCTCTGGGTAGTGAGATCCGATGTCTAGACCTCTCTGGGTAGTGAGATCCGATGTTTAGACCTCTCTGGGTAGTGAGATCCGATGTCTAGACCTCTCTGGGTAGTGAGAATCGATGTCTAGACCTCTCTGGGTAGTGAGATCCGATGTCTAGACCTCTCTGGGTAGTGAGATCCGATGTTTAGATCTCTCTGGGTAGTGAGAATCGATGTCTAGACCTCTCTGGGTAGTGAGATCCGATGTTTAGATCTCTCTGGGTAGTGAGATCCGATGTCTAGACCTCTCTGGGTAGTGAGAATCGATGTCCAGACCTCTCTGGGTAGTGAGATCCGATGTCTAGACCTCTCTGGGTAGTGAGATCCGATGTCTAGACCTCTCTGGGTAGTGAGAATCGATGTCCAGACCTCTCTGGGTAGTGAGATCCGATGTGTAGACCTCTCTGGGTAGTGAGATCCGATGTCTAGACCTCTCTGGGTAGTGAGAATCGATGTCTAGACCTCTCTGGGTAGTGAGATCCGATGTCTAGACCTCTCTGGGTAGTGAGATCCGATGTCTATACCTCTCTGGGTAGTGAGATCCGATGTCTGGTTCTCTCTGGGTAGTGAGATCCAATGTCTAGACCTCTCTGGGTGGTGAGATCCGATGTCTAGACCTCTCTGGGTAGTGAGAATAGATGTCTAGACCTCTCTGGGTAGTGAGATCCGATGTCTAGACCTATTTTAGTAATAACTTCTGATGTATAGACCACCGTGGGTAGTGAGATCCGATGTCTAGACCTATTTTAGTAATAACGTCTGATGTATAGACCTCCCTGGGTAGTGAGACCCAATGTCTAGACCTATTTTAGTAATAACTTCTGATGTATAGACCACCGTGGGTAGTGAGATCCGATGTCTAGACCTATTTTAGTAATAACGTCTGATGTATAGACCTCCCTGGGTAGTGAGACCCAATGTCTAGACCTATTTTAGTAATAACTTCTGATGTCTAGACCTCTCTGGGTAGTGAGATCCGATGTCTAGACCTATTTTGGTAGTGACGTCTGATGTGTAGACCTATTTTGGTAGTGACGTCTGATGTCTAGACCTATTTTGGTAGTGACGTCTGATGTCTAGACCTATTTTGGTAGTGATGTCTGATGTCTAGACCTATTTTGGTAGTGACATCTGATGTCTAGACCTATTTTAGTAGTGACGTCTGATGTCTAGACCTATTTTGGTAGTGACATCTGATGTCTAGACCTATTTTGGTAGTGACTTCTGATGTCTAGACCTATTTTGGTAGTGACGTCTGATGTCTAGACCTATTTTGGTAGTGACGTCTGATGTCTAGACCTATTTTAGTAGTGATGTCTGATGTCTAGACCTATTTTAGTAGTGGTGTCTGATGTCTAGACCTCCCGGAAAACGGAGAAAAAAAAATAGAAAGATCGAGTGTGTGTTCGGCGCACATCAAAGAACTCTTGGTGGGAATCGAAAAGAGTAGGCTTAACATGGTCCCTGCCCGGGCAAAATTAACCTGATAACTATATACCCAAATCCTTAAAACTCTTAACGATAAAAATACGAGAGTACACCCGAGGTTAGTGAATGTCTACCTGTATGGCGAGGGGCATCGCTGCAAAGTTGCCTGTGGGAAAATAGGAAAAAGTGATATTTAAGCAGCCAAATTCAGTCACGCGGGACTTCGTTAGAGATATCAAGCTGGCGAACGCATACAAACGAATAAACAGACAAAAGTATTGATCCTGAGGGTGAAAGTCTTGGGAGAATTAAAGTCTGTAGCCCAGGAGTAATCTCAGAACAAAAAACAATCCACGGCGATCACCATCAGGGAGTTAGCGGTCTGTAGGAGACCGTTTCTTGTAATAATTACAAATATATTGGTATCAAAACACAACTCATGTGTGGCTCTTTGGATGGGAAGTAAAGAGACTCAAATGTGAGACACGAAATCTTCATAAATCTTTTCTCGGTTTTGAGTCATGAAAGAGTCGTTTTTCATCCGGAGCCTTTGTGTACGGGTTTGATCTTCCTTCGGATCATATTTTGTTCTTTGTTTATTTTTTCTGTTGTTGATTATTTGTACATTTTTTGTCCGAGTGCTGTAAACATACCTCCTCCTCCTCCTATGATTTGCTTGTTTTACATCCCAGCATTCCCGCATGAGTAACCTGTTATAACTCATCCATTTATGTCTCCAGATTATTGGAAACAATGGGATCTCTTCATTATCATCATCATCATCATCATCATCATCATCATTGAGTGCCGTCTCCGCATCGAAGGTTGGCTACCATGGAGCGCCATTCTGCTCTGTCTCTTGCTTTGATGGTTGTCATAGGCTGACCCTGACCTGTTCATATTTTGATATTACTCGTCCATGTTAGTCTTGGTCTGCCTCTGCCTCTTTTACCGTGTATTTTCCCTTCTAAGATTACTTATAGAAGGCTGTTGTGTCTTTTAGCACTGCACAAGAAAATCTCATTTGTCTTGTTTGAATTGTGTTTAGTAATTCTCTTTTAATTTTTAGTTGTTTTAAGAGATCATCATTTGTTTTCTTTTCCTTCCATACAATTCTACCTATTCTTCTATATATATATATATACACATTTCAAAGGCTTCAATTTTCTATTGTTTTCTTGTCTAATGTCCATGTTTCTGCACCATACATGAATTTTGAGAGGATATAACATTTTGCTGTTCTTATTTTTAGTCCTGATGTTACTTTTTATAATGTTAGTATGTTTTTTCATGTCAATAAAATTACTTCTTACCATACCTATTCTTTTGTTTATTTCAGTTGTACATTTTCCATCACTGGTTATAGTATGTCCAAGGTAGTTGTAGTTCTGAACTGTCTCCAGGTCTATTCCTTCAACTTTGATATCCACTTGTAGGTTTTGAGAATTATCTTTGTTTATGATCATAGTTTTAGTTTTGTTTATATTCATATATAATCCACATTTATCGCTTCTCATGTTTATTTCATTAAGTAATTGTTGTAGATCTTTAGGATTTTCTGCTAGTAGTACATTATATTTCTCAGAAGAATGTTGAAAGTTCCCTGGACAGCTAAAAAGAACAATGAGGAAATTCTCAAAGAGGCCAACACAAAAAAGGGAGCTACTAAAAAACATCAGAAAGAAACAATCAACATTTTTCGGGCACATCATGAGAAGAGGAATGTTACAACAAAGTTACTTGGTTACAACTGGCAAAATAAAAGGAAAGAGATATCGCGGACGACAAAGAGAGAAAATACTGAATAGCTTGGTGTCATGGCATGGAAAACATGTCAACAACAGAACTGATACGATGTACTGTCGATAGAAGATTGTGGAAGGGCATGATCGCCTACGCCAAGCGGTATGGCACATGATGATGATAAATACAGTATCATCAGCATATCTTAGATGACTGGTTATCTTCCCTTTAATGTTTAGGCCTGGCATCTCTGTGATGCTTTCAAAGATTGACTCAGTTTATTGATTGAACAAGTTTGCTGATAGGATGCATCCTTGTCTTACCCGTCTCTTTATATAATACAGGGTGTTTCTAAAGTCTCAGTGCAGTGAATGTATACTCTCGGAAGAAAAAACGTCACGTCACACAAATTGTAAAATAAATGGTATTATTCAAATATACTTGACTGCTATCGGCGAGCTTATAATGGGTAATGTTGGTATTAACACAATAAAGTTGTGTTAACACCATTGTAAGCCAGATCTATCATGTAGCAGTGATGTTTAAATGAACACGTAAATGGTGCTTGAACTATTACGTCATACATAGATAAATTTAGGTGCGTAATTATTTCAACAACAAAAAATGCACAGTCATTAAAGAGACACCCTATATAGGCATAATGTTCTCTTTGTTATATTTTATTATTGCTGTTTGCTCCCAATATAAATTAAATATTAGTCGCATGTCCATGTCATCTAGATGTATCTCTTTTAAGCATTATATAAGTTGTTTATGGTGTATTCTATCAAAAGCTTTGGTGTAGTCTATGAAGCAGGCATATATTGGTTTGTTTACTTCTGTGTACTTTTCTATTAATATTCCCATGCTGAATATGGCTTCTTTTGTCGCACAGTTTTTCGTAAGTTCAAATTGTTGTTCTTCTAATCCCATATTGGGTTTATTCTGAATCCTTCCTTGTATAACTTTTAGCAAGATTTTTGTAACATGGCATATTTTGTAATATATTGTATTTAATCGTTCCGCTTCTAAAATAAAATTGTCCAGTTTTCCTTCTTGGTAAAGTGTTCTAACATTCTATGTACATATTCGTATATCTTTCTTCTGATATAATTTTGAATTTCTTTCCATGGCTTTCTTTGGAATAATATTAATGAGGCTCCAATCTCTTTCGCGGTGGTTATCCATATTCGTCTTTTGTATCATGAATATGCCTCTTGTGTACCACACACTTTGCTGTTTTCGCTTTCTGGGCCGTTGATCATTTCTGATTCTTCCGCCCCATCCACTGTCACAGACTTTTTACATTCGGGGTGGACATTGCTGGTAGACAACACTGTGACCAATGTTGTTGAAGTTTTGCCTGTCGAACCGCGAAAACTGTTTGTCCTATCGACGATAGATCAAGCACGTCGACACAAAAAGAATAAATAATATTGCACTAAAATATCGATAAAGTTCACAGCCCATCTGCTCATGAGAAGTAAACATAACTAAAACGGGGAATAGCAGCAAAATATTTCACAGACTTTTACCCAAATCATTTAAACACGTCAGCAAGAGCCGAGTAAGAGAAAATATCCACAAACAGCCGTCATGCGATCCACATATTTATACCTAGCGATCAAGATTCACTCACATCCTAGAGTATTACATAATTAGCAATCAAGATTCACTCACATCCTAGAGTATTATATAATTAGCAATCAAGATTTACTCACATCCTAGAGTATTACATAATTAGCAATCAAGATTCATTCACATCCTAGAGTATTACATAATTAGCAATCAAGATTTACTCACATCCTAGAGTATTACATAATTAGCAATGAAGATTTACTCACATCCTAGAGTATTACATAATTAGCAATGAAGATTCACTCACATCCTAGAGTATTACATAATTAGCAATCAAGATTCACTCACATCCTAGAGTATTACATAATTAGCAATCAAGATTCACTCACATCCTACCACTTCACACCAAATCACAATATAGAACGTCTAATCAACATTAGAACACAGTATCCCGACTCAACAACCAGTATTTGAACAGATTATCAACATTAATCATCATCATCATCATCATCAAGTACCGGGCCTGCTGCGTAGGTGATCATGTCTCTCCACAACATTTTATCTCGACAGTTATTTATCATTTCTGTTGTTGACCTTCTGCCAAGCCATTCTCTTAAGCTGTCTAGTATATTTTCTCTTTGCTTCCCTCTATCTCTTCCTCCCTCAATTTTTCCAGTTGTTACAATATATTCCAGTTGTTCTCTTCTCATTACATGGCCAAAAAATGATGATTGTTTCTTCCTAATATTGGAAATTAGCTCTCTTTTTGCTTTGACCTCTTTCAGAACGTTTGCATTACTCTTCTTAACTGTCCATGGTATTCTCAATATTCTTCTGTAAAACCACATTTCTACACATTCCTGTGATTATGTTGTCTGTTGTCCTACTGTCCATGATTCACATCCATATGTTAAGACCGGCTCTACATAACATTTAAGACCTCTTTTTTTGTTTCTATTAACATTGGAAAGACGATAAGATCATATTTATACTTGATCATTTCGCTTTATTTATGTACATACCTGAGGCTGGCTGTATTTCAACAAATTTCTTTCCATCACAAGACTTGTCGAGGCCTTTGTGAGCTTCAAGGAGTGCTGTACTTTCTTCTGAAGATAGTTGACGTGTGGTTATATACTCCTTGACGGGCAGATCAGCAAAATTTTTTACTGTTTGCTAGTGAAATAAAAATGAAAAGACGATTAGAGGCCACAGAGATGGGTTTCTCAGAAGAATGTTGAAAGTTCCCTGGACAGCTAAAAAGACCAATGAGAAAGTTCTTAGAGAGGCCAACACAAAAAGGGAGCTCTTAAAAAATCATCAGAAAGAAACAATCAACATTTTTCGGGCACATCATGAGAAGATGAAAGTTGGAATACTTGGTTACAACTGGCAAAAAAAAAGGCCAACACAAAAGGGAGCTCTTAAAAAATCATCAGAAAGAAACAATCAACATTTTTCGGGCACATCATGAGAAGAGGAAAGTTGGAATACTTGGTTACAACTGGCAAAAAAAAAGGCCAACACAAAAAGGGAGCTCTTAAAAAATCATCAGAAAGAAACAATCAACATTTTTCGGGCACATCATGAGAAGATGAAAGTTGGAATACTTGGTTACAACTGGCAAAAAAAAAGGCCAACACAAAAAGGGAGCTCTTAAAAAATCATCAGAAAGAAACAATCAACATTTTTCGGGCACATCATGAGAAGAGGAAAGTTGGAATACTTGGTTACAAGTGGCAAAATAAAAGGAAGTAAGTAAGTAAAGTACCCGGCACGCCAAGTGGCGTATAGGGAAATATAGTGTTAGTGACCTTATATTTTACAGACCTTCAGCACATGATTTTTGGGGTAATGTGGTCGGTATTACGCCCGTGCTGCTTTACTTTCCCAGAAAAAATCCGGTACTCATTTAAGGCTGGGTGAACTCGGAAGCCGTCGGTTGGGATCGAACCCTACCCCTTGTCCTTTGTAGTCCAGTTCACTAACCACTGAGCTATCGCGGCACAGTCAACAACAGAACTAATACAATGCACTATAGATAGAAGATTGTGGAGGGACATGATCGCCTATGCCAACCGGTATGGAATATAATCATGATGAGTGAAATAACAGACAAGGAATTAATCATATCTGCAGCAAACAAATAACTTCAACAATGTTCCAACGAATTGAAGTAACAAATAATACACTACACAAAGATGATCAATGTTGTCGAGTTGTGTTCCGTACTAGTTTTTTTTCTGTTTTCTTTCCTTCCTCATTTGTATTTCATCATTGAGGGGAGTTAATAATTTAAGGTCTTTTTCTCTTATGTTGGTCTCTCCTTTCTCATTTGATTCCATCATTGAGTGGAGAATATAATTTAAGGTCTTTTGCTCTTATGTTGGTCTCTTCTTTCTCATTTGATTTCATCATTGAGGGGAGATATAATTTGAGGTCTTTTGCTCTTATGCTGGTCTCTTCTTTCTCATTTTATTTCATCATTGAGGGGAGATATAATTTGAGGTCTTTTGCTCACCTGTTTGTCTTTCCTTCTGTTATGTTGCCTAGAGTTTCTAATGTTCTATGAATCCATCTATTATGTTGCCTAGAGTTTCTAATGTTCTAACAATCCATCTATTATGTTGCCTAGAGTTTCTAATGTTCTAACACCATCTATTATGTTGCCTAGAGTTTCTAATGTTCTAACAATTTATCTATTATGTTGCCTAGAGTTTCTAATGTTCTATCAATCCATCTATTATGTTGCCTAGAGTTTCTAATGTTCTAACAATCTATCTATTATGTTGCCTAGAGTTTCTAATGTTCTAACAATCTATCTATTATGTTGCCTAGAGATTCTAATGTTCTAACAATCTATCTAATATGTTGCTTAGAGTTTCTAATGTTCCAACAATCTATTTATTATGTTGCATAGAATTTCTAATGTTATATCAATCCATCTATTATGTTGCATAGAGTTTCTAATGTTCTATCAATATATCTATTATGTTGCCTAGAGTTTCTAATTTTATATCAATCCATCTATTTTTGTGGTCGGCCCTTGGGTCTGTTGTTCTCGCTTTATTAATGGTTCCTTTTATTAGAACACATCATGAGAAGAGTAAAGATGGAATTCTTGGTTACAACTGATAAAATAGGGAGAAAGACAGATCGTGGACGACAAAAAGAGAAAAAACTAAATTGCTTGGTGTCATGGCATGGAAAACAGTCAACATCAGAACTTATACGATGCACTGTAGATAGAAGATTGTGGAAGGACATGTTCGCCTACGGCAAACCGTATGACACATTATGATGATGTTGATGTGTGGTGTTTTATTGTTCTGTCTTATCAAATGGTCAAATTATTTATGTTCGTTTCTTTATATATTCATTGACGGGAGCTATTCCTAGTTTTTTTTTTCCCTCAGTTCTTCATTTCCGATCTTACATCTCAAGGCTGCTTCTTGTCATTCGCCTAATACTTTTAATCTTTGTAGTGGTTATTTTCCTTAAGAGTTATTCACTATAAATATATATTCCTGGAAAAGCTCTTAGAGTACGTGTTGCATTTAAGAGATAAAGTCTGCGGTACTTATAAGTACTGTAGTACACAAAAAACAGACACATTAACATGTAACAAAATATAGTTAGTTTAAAAAAAACTTTAAGTGAATATAACTGTTAATAGTGAAGAGGGTGGTTGCTGTTGCTGTTGTTAAGAATTCAAAAGCATGTGAGAAAATGCCCTGTGGCCTATGTTTTGTTGGAGAACTAGTAAATGTTTTGTTTGGAGAACTAGGAAGTGTTTTGTTTGGAGAACTAGTAAATGTTTTGTTGGAGAACTAGTAAATCTTGTGTTGGAGAATTAGGAAGTGTTTTGTTTGGAGAACTAGTAAATGTTTTGTTGGAGAACTAGTAAATCTTGTGTTGGAGAACTAGGAAGTGTTTTGTTGGAGAAATATGAAATGTTTTGTTGGAGAACTAGGAAGTGTTTTGTTTGGAGAACTAGTAAATGTTTTGTTGGAGAACTAGTAAATGCTTTGTTGGAGAAATATGAAATGTTTTGTTGGAGAAATATGAAATGTTTTGTTGGAGAACTAGGAAGTGTTTTGTTTGGAGAACTAGTAAATGTTTTGTTGGAGAAATATGAAATGTTTTGTTGGAGAAATATGAAATGTTTTGTTGGAGAACTAGGAAGTGTTTTGTTTGGAGAACTAGTAAATGTTTTGTTGGAGAAATATGAAATGTTTTGTTGGAGAAATATGAAATGTTTTGTTGGAGAACTAGGAAGTGTTTTGTTTGGAGAACTAGTAACTCTTTTGTTGGAGAACTAGGAAGTGTTTTGTTTGGTGAACGAGGAAGTGTTTTGTTTGGAGAACTAGTAAATGTTTTGTTGAACTAGTAATTGTTTTGTTGGAGAACTAGTAAATGTTTTGTTGGAGAACTAGTAAATGTTTTGTTGGAGAACTAGTAATTGTTTTGTTGGAGAACTAGTAAATGTTTTATCGGAGAAATAGTAAATGTTTTGCTGGAGAACTAGTAAATGTTTTGATAGAGAACTAGTAAATGTTTTATTGGAGAACTAGTAAATGTTTTGTTGGAGAACTAGTAAGTGTTTTATTGGAGAACTAGTAAATGTTTTATTGGAGAACTAGTAAATGTTTTGTTGGAGAAGTAGTAAATTTTGTGTTGCAGAACTAATAAATGTTTTGTTGGAGAACTAGTAAATATAATGTTGTGGAACTAGTAAATGTTTTGTTGGAGAACTAGTAAATAGTTTTTTAAGAACTAGTAATGTGTTTTTTTAAGAACTAGTAAAAATTTTGTTGAAGACGCAGTGAATGTTTTAAGGGAAAACTAGTATTGTTTTGTAGAACTTGTAAATATTTTTTGAAGAAATAATAAAGGTTTTCTTGGAGAACTAGTAAATGTTTTGTTGAAGAACTAGTCAATGTATTTTTTGGAGAACTGATTAATATTTTGTGGGAGAACTAGTTGCAGTTTTGTTGGAGAACTAGCAAATGTTTTTTTTTTTGAGAAATAATAAATGTTTTGTTTGGAGAACTAGTCAAAGTTTTGTTGGAGATCTAGTCAATTTTTTTCCCTAAAAACACAAGAACATCTTCTTTCATTTTGTTCAACTACAGATATTCCAAGTTCTTGGAAGATCTGTGGTGGAGGAACATGTAAATGTTTGTTGAAGAATTAGGACAATGTTTTCATGAAGAACTAAGAAATTTTTGTAGCAGAATTATGGAAATATTTTGTGCTGGAGAAGTAGGAAATGTTCTGTAGCAGAACTAGGAAAATTTTGTTGAAGAACTAGGAAATAGTTATGTCGGAGAACTAGGAGATTGTTATGTAGGAGAACTAGGAGATTGTTATGTAGGAGAACTAGGAGATTGTTATGTAGGAGAACTAGGAAATTGTTTTATAGGAGAACTAGGAAATTGTTTTGTAGGAGAAATAGGAAATTGTTTTGTAGGAGAACTAGAAAATTATTTTATAGGAGAACTAGGAAATTGTTTTGTAGGAGAACTAGGTAATTGTTATGTCGGAGAACTAGGTAATTGTTATGTAGGAGAACTAGGTAATTGTTATGTAGGAGAACTAGGTAATTGTTATGTAGGAGAACTAGGTAATTGTTATTTAGGAGAACTAGGTAATTGTTATGTCGGAGAACTAGGTAATTGTTATGTAGGAGAATTAGGTAATTGTTATGTAGGAGAACTAGGAAATAGTTATGTCGGAGAACTAGGAGATTGTTATGTAGGAGAACTAGGAGATTGTTATGTAGGAGAACTAGGAGATTGTTATGTAGGAGAACTAGGAAATTATTTTGTAGGAGAACTAGGAAATTGTTTTGTAGGAGAACTAGGAAATTATTTTATAGGAGAACTAGGAAATTGTTTTGTAGGAGAACTAGGAAATTATTTTATAGGAGAACTAGGAAATTGTTTTGTAGGAGAACTTGGAAATTGTTTTGTAGGAGAACTAGGAAATTATTTTATAGGAGAACTAGGAAATTGTTTTGTAGGAGAACTAGGAAATTATTTTATAGGAGAATTAGGAAATTGTTATGTAGGAGAAGTAGGAAATTATTTTATAGGAGAACTAGGAGATTGTTATGTAGGAGAACTAGGAAATTATTTTGTAGGAGAACTAGGAAATTGTTTTGTAGGAGAACTTGGAAATTGTTTTGTAGGAGAACTAGGAAATTGTTTTGTAGGAGAACTAGGAAATTATTTTATAGGAGAACTAGGAAATTGTTTTGTAGGAGAACTAGGAAATTATTTTATAGGAGAATTAGGAAATTATTTTATAGGAGAACTAGGAAATTGTTATGTAGGAGAAGTAGGAAATTATTTTATAGGAGAACTAGGAAATTATTTTCTAGGAGAATTAGGAAATTATTTTATAGGAGAACTAGGAAATTGTTATGTAGGAGAAATAGGAAATTATTTTATAGGAGAACTAGGAAATTGTTATGTAGGAGAAGTAGGAAATTATTTTATAGGAGAACTAGGAAATTGTTATGTAGGAGAAGTAGGAAATTATTTTATAGGAGAACTAGGAAATTATTTTATAGGAGAACTAGGAAATTGTTTTGTAGGAGAACTAGGAAATTGTTATGTAGGAGAACTATGAAATTATTTTATAGGAGAACTAGGAAATTATTATGAAGGAGAACTAGGATATTATTTTATAGGAGAACTAGGAAATTGTTATGTAGGAGAACTAGGAAATTGATATGTAGGAGAACTAGGAAATTGATATGTATGAGAACTAGGAAATTATTATGTAGGAGAACTAGGACTAAAGACTAAAGTCATGAAAAGTTTAATTCCAACAAGTGACAAAATATACATGGAAAACAAACCAGTAGAAGAGATCGATCACTTTATCTATCTTGGAAGTCACATTGATCGAGAAGGGGATACGAGCAAAGAAATTAGAATCAGACTGGCTAAAGCAGCAATGTCTTTCAGAAGCCTTGAAAAGTTGTGGAAATCAAAACTCATTAGCACAAACACAAAACTTAAGCTATTCAAATCAAATGTACTATCAACCCTTACGTATGCGTGTGAAAGCTGGAAAACAACAAGAGATATAGAAACAAAGTTGAACGCATTCGAAAATAAATGTCTAAGGAAAATACTTGGTATAGAATGGAACGAATTCAAAACAAATGAGGAAATTAGAGAAATCGCCAATCAACCACTAATATCTTCAGTAATAAAGAAAAGACGATGGTCATACGTTGGACATGTGATGAGAAGAGATAATAATCGAATAGCAAAGCAAGCCCTCATATGGGAAACAACAGGTAAAAGAAAAAAGAGGAAGACCCAGGGAGACACTGAGAAGAACATTGATGAGAGAGGCAAGAGCAGCAGGAATCGGCTCCCTCAATGAGATAGAACTGCTTGCACAGAACAGAGACAGATGGCGAGATTTGATAAAATATCTTTAAAAGAAAACTGCTAGAACAAAAATTCATATAGGAGAAGGTGTATCTTGGTCTACGCCCTATGGGCCGGTTACGGCTCGAAAGGTCAATAGATAGATAGAACTAGGAAATTGTTATGTAGGAGAACTAGGAAATTGTTATGTAGGAGAACTAGGAAATTGTTATGTAGGAGAACTAGGAAATTGTTATGTAGGAGAACTAGGAAATTGTTATGTAGGAGAACTAGGAAATTGTTATGTAGGAGAACTAGGAAATTGTTATGTAGAAGAACTAGGAAATTGTTATGTGGAAGAACTAGGTAATTGTTATGTAGGAGAACTAGGAAATTGTTATGTAGGAGAACTAGGAAATTGTTATGTAGGAGAACAAGGAAAATCTTCTGTAGGAGAAGTTGGAAATTATTTGTGAAGCACTAGGAAATGTTTGTTGAAGAACTAGGAAATGTTTCTTGAAGAACTAGGAAATGTTTCTTGAAGAACTAGGATATGTTTCTTGAAGAACTAGGAAATGTTTCTTGAAGAGCTAGGAAATGTTTCTTGAAGAACTAGGAAATGTTTTCGAAGCACTGGGAAATGTTGCTTGAAGAACTAGAAAATATTTGTTGAAGAACTAGGATATGTTTGTTGAAGAACTAGGATATGTTTGTTGAAGAACTAGGATATGTTTGTTGAAGAACTAGGATATGTTTGTTGAAGAACTAGGAAAATATTTGTTGAAGAACTAGGATATGTTTGTTGAAGAACTAGGAAAATATTTGTTGAAGAACTAGGATATGTTTGTTGAAGAACTAGGAAAATATTTGTTGAAGAACTAGGATATGTTTGTTGAAGAACTAGGAAAATATTTGTTGAAGAACTAGGATATGTTTGTTGAAGAACTAGGAAAATATTTGTTGAAGAACTAGGATATGTTTGTTGAAGAACTAGACAAATCTTCTGCAGGAAGAAATGTTTTTTTTTGTCGAAGAACAATGATTCACACGGTGTTGAAAACTGAAGATAAGGAAGAAGAAGAAAAACTAATATAAAGAACTCATCAACCGCCCACAATGGTAGAAACTCACGTTGTTGTTATTAATCTGTTCAACACGATTTTCCTGGCAGTCTGCGCTGTTCAGAACGAGGCATGTTCCATTAGGCCCAAACCGAGTTATAACGGTAATCTGGAGAGTTCAATAACAAATGTTAACACTTTTCATGGAATGAAATTAATAAAAAGAGTCATCTCAATACAGTTCCATTAAGCAAAATATTTAGGGAAAGAGCAGATTCCTCTTCTTCTCCTTTCCTTCCTCATTTGCATTTCAGCGTCGAGGGGAGATGTAATTTACGGTGTTTTAATCTTCTGTTCGTCTCTGCTGCTGTTATGTTTCCTAGTGATTCTAATATTCTATCGATCCATCGTTTTCGTGGTCAGCCCTTGAGTCGGGTGTTCTCACAACGTTTATTGGGGGCTCGGTGTGTTGTGTTTTGATCTTTCTGCCTTGTCATGTGAATAAACATGATATTTGTTGTTTGTTTATATGTTTTGTGACGGGTGTTATTCCTAGCTTTTTTCAGCAATTTTTCATTCCTGATTTTATCTCTCAGGCTGTTTCTTGTCATTTGTCTAACACATTTCATCTCAGTAGAGGTTATTTCTCTTATTGTTCTTGCATCTGTGGTCCAGGACTGGCATTGGTAGCACAACGTTGGGATGAAGATTGTATTGTAGAGTGCCCGTTTTGCCTCTAGATTTATATCTTTGTTGGACAATAGTGGTGATAGCTGTCCAATGATTTGACAAGCTTTGTTGCATCTTGGATCCAGGTCTGGCATTGGTAGTACAACGTTGGGATGAAGATTGTATTGTAGAGTGCCCGTTTTGCCTCTAGATTTATATCTTTGCTTGACAATAGTGGTGATAGCTGTCCAATGATTTGACAAGCTTTGTTGCATCTTGGATCCAGGTCTGGCATTGGCAGTACAACGTTGGGATGAAGATTGTATTGTAGAGTGCCCGTTTTGCCTCTAGATTTATATCTTTGTTGGACAATAGTGGTGATAGCTGTCCAATGATTTGACAAGCTTTGTTGCATCTTGGATCCAGGTCTGGCATTGGTAGTACAACGTTGGGATGAAGATTGTATTGTAGAGTGCCCGTTTTGCCTCTAGATTTATATCTTTGTTTGACAATAGTGGTGATAGCTGTCCAATGATTTGACGAGCTTTGTTGCATCTTGGATCCAGGTCTGGCATTGGTAGTACAACGTTGGGATGAAGATTGTATTGTAGATTGCCCGTTTTGCCTCTAGATTTATATCTTTGTTTGACAATAGTGGTGATAGCTGTCCAATGATTTGACAAGCTTTGTTGCATCTTGAGTATATTTCTGCTGTTTGTGAATTGTCGTTTGTCACTAAGTTTTCTAAGTATTTAAATTCCCCAGTTTCAGTTGCCTGCCTTCTATAGTTATGTTTATATTCTGTTTCTCCTTTGTGAGATTCATCACTTCTATTTTGTTTATGTTGATTTTTCTATTAAACTCCTAACAGATTATGGTGGTCACTGTTATATTTGCAGATGTCGGAACAATAGACAACAACAGTAGCACGTCTAACAACTTATAGTATAAGGCAAGTTGTAAGCAACCTGTGTAAAGATCTCTACATCAACAGCTTGAAACAAATAATCATAAATGGATATAGAGGGAAACTGCAACAACACAAGTATTCGGCTCTAAACTATCCGGAAGATACCTGTCTTTATAGAGAAATACAGATACACAATTTATTCCCGAGCTGTGATTGTAGCCCTATGCTATAGTCATGAGTCCACAAAGACATCGCCAATAATAGCAACTTTTTTACGTTGCTTGGTTGGCATGTGATCTAGCATCTGTTTCACATGGCAAGGCGCTGTGTTAAGATGTACGTGTTTGATCCTGCTTTGGATTGTCTATTCTTCTTCGTTTTTGTTTGTTTGTTAATTACTTGTGATTTTTTTCCCGAGTGTTCTCTTCCTCTGAATTGATTCGCTGATCTATCGTGTTGGATATTTATTATATCAGGTCAGGTAATTCTACCTGCTACTGTATGCAGTAAACAGTACAACCTGTGGCTGAATCAATTCAAAGGAAGAGCTATGTTTACAGCACTCGGAAAAAATGACAAATAATCAACAACAGAAAAAAATATGGACCAAGGCAGGATCGAACCCGTACTCAGTGGCACAGCGCCTTGCCACTAAAAAATTAGCTTCCTAGGCAAGGTCCTTTCGCGAAGGCTTTCCTATGACTATAGCATAAGGCTGCGATCACAGCTCGGAAATATTTTTCCTGTTAAGACAAGTATCTCCCGGATAGGGTAGGGCTGAATACTTGCGTTGCAGACACACATTTAGGATGAAACAGCACGAATAGTAGTTTCCAGTGATTAAGACTGGAGACAAATAATAGTAAATGAATATTATTATAGAGGGAAACTTCCGTGGCAAGGCGCTGTGCCACTGAGTACGGGTTCGATCCTACCTTGGTCCATATTTTTTTCTGTTGTTGATTATTTGTCATTTTTTCCGAGTGCTGTAAACATACCTCTTCCTCTGAATTGATTCACTGATTATCGCCTCGGAAGTTTCCCTCTAGAATAATATTCATTTATTATTATTTGTCTCCAACCTGTGGCTGCCCTGCTGCCTTGCAGGTAAGCTCGGGAGAGTAAAAGGCTAAGGGAGGGTACCCCGAAGTAAAACAACCCCACTGCCTTGTGGGTGAGACTTTTTAGTCAAAGGCTAGCTGAGCCAACTGTAAACAAACCGACGGAAGGCAACAGAAAACCACCGTCGTATTTTCTTTGTACAATAATGAATCGTCACAACAATAAAGAGAGCTAATTTCCAATATTAGGAAGAAACAATCATCATTTTTAGGCCATGTGATGTGAAAAGAACAACTGGATTATATTGTAACAACTGAGAAAATTGAGGGACGAAGAGATAAAGGAAAGCAGAGAGAAAAAAATACCAGACAGCTTAATAGAATGGCTTGGCAGAAGGTCAACAACAGAAATGATAAATAGCTGCCGAGATCGAAGGTTGTGGAGAGACATGTCACCTACGCCAGTAGGCCCGGTACTTGATGATGATGATGATCGTATTGGAAGTTTCCCTCTATAACAATATTCATTTATTATTATTTGTCTCCAGCCTAAACCACAGGAAACTACTATTCGTGCTGTTTCGTCCTATAACAGTTTGTCTGCAACGCGAGTATTCAGACCTACTCTATCCGGGAGATACTTGTCTTAATAGGAAAAATACAGATACACAATTTATTCCTGAGCTGTGATCGTAACCCTATGCTATAGTCATGAGTACATATGCGGGAAAGACATCGCTAATGCTAGCTACCCCTTTCAGGATGCTTAGTTGGTCGTGTGCTCTAGCGGTTGTTTCTCGTGGCAAGGCGCAGTGCTGAGGAGCACGGGTTTGATCCTGCTTCGTGATTTCTATTATTCTTTCTTTTTTTTTTCCTGTTGTTGGTTTTTTGTGTGTGAATTCCGTACATCAACAGCAGCAGGTTACACAGACCACTTAAAAGTTAGATCAGGTGTAAGACAGGGGTGCGTATTATCTCCCCCCCCCCCTACTATTTATTACATACATGGACTATATATGCAAGCTAGCCAACCCACCAGAGACAGAGGAGATCAACGAGCTTCTATTTGCAGACGATCAGGCACTAATACATGAAACAATAGAAGACCTACAAGGACACTTAAATAGACTCAACATCACAGGCACACACAAAAAAACATGAAAATCAACAAAACAGAAATCATGAATATCGCAAAAGAAAAACAGAACATCAACATAACTATAAAAGGGGCAACTAAAACAAGTAGAGGAATTTAAATACCTAGGAAGTCTAATGACAAACGATAATTCACAAACAGCAGAGATAGACTCAAGATGCAACAAAGTTTGTCAAATCATTGGACAGTTATCACCACTATTGTCCAACAAGGAAATAACTCTGGAGGCAAAACGGGCACTCTACACTACAATCTTCATCCCAACGTTGTGCTACCAATGCCAGACCTGGACCACAGATGCAAGAACAATAAGAAAAATAACCTCAACTGCGATTAAATGAGTTAGACGAATGACAGGAAACAGCATAAGAGATAAGACCATAAATTAAGAAATGAGGAAAAAGTTAGGAACAACCCCGCAAAAGAATATATAAAGAAACAACAGATACAATTATTTAGCCACGTGACGAGGCAGAAAGATCAAAACATAACACAATGAACCTTCGATAAACGCTGCGAGAGTGCCACCCACACATGAACCGATCACGACAAATATTGTGTGATGGAATATTAAAAACAGCAGGGAACATAAAAGCAGAGGTGAACAGAAGAGCATGAAGCCGCAAATTATATCTCCCATCGACGCTGAAAGGTAAATGTGGAAGAATAGTCCCAACTAGGATCAAACCCATATTTCTTTGGTACTTAGATAGCCTACTTGTGAAAATCACCCGACTGGGTTACCAATGTTCGGACAACCCGTGTTCGATTCCCGCTGGAAGAACTGTGAGTTGTACTCGTGGTTGGAAAAGAAGAATACCTCCGCGGTCGACCCAGCCGCTGACAAAAATAGGTACTAGGTAGCACTCTGGGAAGGTGAGTAATGCCGCCTCGCATCCTGAGTTTCGATGCTTGAAGTGACACAATCCAGAAGTCTTCGAACACTTCTGGATAGGCGGCCGAGCACATATGGGTGGAAACTCGCGTGCTAAGACGCCGGTTCAAGTCTCGTACTTTACCTTTACCTTTACTTTTACCTTTACTTTTACTTTACTTTTACCTTTACTTTTACCTTTACTTTTACCTTTACTTTTACCTTTACTTTTACCTTTACTTTTACCTTTACTTTTACCTTTACTTTTACCTTTACTTTTACCTTTACTTTTACCTTTTCCACAAATGATCTACATTTCAACACATCTCTTTGAAGCCTGGGTGGTATAGAGGTCTAGACTAAAGTAAGACTACTGGACAAGAAGGCTCCCTGGGTCGTTGACCACCACAGGAGTTGCAAATTTCTTCAGATTTCGAGTGTAGAAGTTAGGATAAAACAAATTTGAAATACCTTGGGAACACACTCGCTGAAGAAGAAGAATGCAAGAGACAAAGGGAAATGGCGCTTCGTGGTAGCCAACCTTCGATGCGGAGTCGGCAATCAATGAGACATTAATCTCATCGACATGGAAACTATGACAAACTTACTGCCTCGACATGGAAACTATGACGAACTTACTGCCTCGACAAGGAAACTATGACAAACTTACTGCCTCGACATGGAAACTATGACGAACTTACTGCCTCGACATGAAAACTATGACGAACTTACTGCCTCGACATGGAAACTATGACAAACTTACTGCCTCGACATGGAAACTATGACAAACTTACTGCATCGACATGGAAACTATGACAAACTTACTGCCTCGACATGGAAACTGACAAACTTACTGTATTGACATGGAAACTATGACAGACTTACTGCATCGACATGGAAACTATGACAAACTTACTGCATCGACATGGAAACTATGACAAACTTACTGCCTCGACATGGAAACTATGACGAACTTACTGCATCGACATGGAAACTATGACAAACTTACCGCATCGACATGGAAACTGACAAACTTACTGTATTGACATGGAAACTATGACAGACTTACTGCATCGACATGAAAACTATGACAGACTTACTGCATCGACATGGAAACTATGACAAACTTACCGCATCGACATGGAAACTGACAAACTTACTGTATTGACATGGAAACTATGACAGACTTACTGCATCGACATGAAAACTATGACAGACTTACTGCATCGACATGGAAACTATGACAAACTTATTGCATCGACATGAAAACTATGACAGACTTACTGCATTGACATGGAAACTATGACAGACTTACTGCATCGACATGAAAACTATGACAAACTTATTGCATCGACATGAAAACTATGACAGACTTACTGCATTGACATGGAAACTAGGACGGACTTACTGCATCGACATGAAAACTATGACAAACTTACTGTATTGACATGGAAACTATGACAGACTTACTTCACCGACATGGAAACTATGACAAACGTACTGCATCGACATGAAAACTATGACAGACTTACTGCATCGACAAAAAAAACTATGACAGACTTACTGCATCGACATGAAAACTATGACAGACTTACTGCATCGACATGAAAACTATGACAAACTTATTGCATCGACATGAAAACTATGACAGATTTACTTCACCGACATGGAAACTATGACAGACTTACTGCATCGACATGGAAACTATGACAAACTTATTGCATCGACATGGAAACTATGATAAACGTACTGCATCGACATGAAAACTATGACAAACTTACTGCATCGACATGGAAACTATGACAAACTTATTGCATCGACATGGAAACTATGATAAACTTACAGGCTTATCAGGGTTTCTGCAATCAAAGCCAACAATTCCAGCTGTAGCACAAGAGTTCTTGTTTGTCCAGTTTTGGGGGACTGACAATGATCCTGTAATGGTGCCATTGCTGTTGAGAAAAAAAAATAGTTTAAATAAGGAATTTAGAAATGAGGTTATCGATTAATCTCTCTCTCTCTCTCTCTCTCTCTCTCTCTCTCTCTCTGCGATCAAGGCTCAATAAGAGTAGGATTCCAGACTCCCTCCTGAAGTCAGCTGTCTGTTTAAGCGAATCGATTGCCCCATATAGTTTCTCTTCCAGGGAGGTGGGTGTGAACCACATTGCTCTTCTCAGGTCTGTGTACTGGGGGCAATCCTGTAGAACATGTTTTGTTGTCATATTGTCCAGTGTACGGTGGCATAGGCTGGTTGTACCTATTTTGAATTGGGTGAACATTTGATTCCTCATTCTACTGTGGCCAGTGCATAGGCGAAGTATGACGACTTGATCCCTCCTTGATAGTTGGTGGTATCCGTCACTCTCGTTATGCTTTGGGTGTTCTCGTTTCCATTTTTCATGGGACTGACCTTTGAGGATGGATTTGGCTTCATCATAACTGAGCGGATGGTTCTCTTGTGGTAATCTCCCTCCCTCTTCAGCTAATTTGTCTGCGCGTTCGTTCCCGTGTATATTACAGTGTGATGGTATCCACTGGTGCAGCCGGGATTTGAACCCACCACCATTTCCATCCTTTTATTCTGCGTAAGCATCCATTAATGAAAGTCTGTATCTTCGTGATTGTCAATTTTGTTGTTCTCCATGTTTCACGGCTATATAATAGGACCACCTTAACATTTGAATTGAAAAGTTTTATTTTTGTATTTAACTTAATTTCTTTGGATTTCCATATGTTTCCAAGTTCAATGAAAGCTCCTCTTGCTTTTGATATCCTTATTTTGGTATCATTTTCTGTTCCTCCCTCTTTATCTATATTACTGCCCAGATATATGTAAGATTGTACATCTAATAGAGGTAATTCTCCTAGTTTTATTTGGTTATTGCCAACTGTATTAAGTCTCATAATGTTAGTCTTTTGTGTGCTTTGTGGTAATATATACAGATTTATACTTGTACGCATCGTTTACACATCTGTTCGGTGTGCACACACACAGTTAGATATACACAGTTTATACATATCTTGTACCCACCCTCCCCTCATATTTTTAGAACCCTTCCATCTTCTCGCCTGACTGCCTGGTCAGTGAGATATATAGCTGGTCATCCCACCCTCTTATCTTAGTTCATTCAGAAGCTGACCACGCTTTGGACCACAGGGAAATGACCATTTTTATTTCCTTTCTTGGGTATCTAGCATATTATCGTCATGTAGTTAGATTTGTTTATATATATATTTGTGTTGTTAGTTTGTTCTTCCAGCTGATGGCCTACTTAGCCGAAACGTCGATTTTGTTTTGTTAATTATTACGTAAAGCTGTTACCATACCACTTTTTATTTTTTTTTTTGAAATTGTCATTATCATCAGCTTTACAGCAGCTTCGCATCTTCCTGCACCTTGATGCCTTTACACCTTGGTTGATAACATAAACCTTGGCTGATAACTTAGACCTTGGCTGATAACTTAGACCTTGGCTGATAACTTACACCTTGGCTGATAACTTAGACCTTGGCTGATAACATAGACCTTGGCTGATAACTTAGACCTTGGCTGATAACTTAGACCTTGGCTGATAACTTAGACCTTGGCTGATAACTTAGACCTTGCTGATGACGTAGATCTTTGTTGACACAATCGTCAACAAATGATGATGTTCTCCAGAAGGATTAATAGCAACTGCGAAATGAGAATTCTAAAAGTCTACATTGAGGATTCCTCAGGTTTGCATTGAGAATTCTAAAAGTTTACATTGGGGATTCCACAGGTTTGCATCGAGAATTCTAAAAGTTTACATTGAGGATTCCTCAGGTTTGCATTGAGAATTCTAAAAGTCTACATTGATGATTACTCAGGTTTGCATTGAGAATTCTAAAAGTTTACATTGAGGATTCCTCAGGTTTGCATTGAGAATTCTAAAAGTTTACATTGGGGATTCCTCAGGTTTGCATTGAGAATTCTAAAAGTTTACATTGGGGATTCCTCAGGTTTGCATTGAGAATTCTAAAAGTTTACATTGGGGATTCCACAGGTTTGCATCGAGAATTCTAAAAGTTTACATTGGGGATTCCCCAGGTTTGCATTGAGAATTCTAAAAGTTTACATTGGGGATTCCTCAGGTTTGTATTGAGAATTCTAAAAGTTTACATTAGGGATTCCACAGGTTTGCATTGAGAATTCTAAAAGATTACATTCGGGATTCCTCAGGTTTGCATTGAGAATTCTAAAAGTTTACATTGGGGATTCCTCAGGTTTGCATTGAGAATTCTAAAAGTTTACATTGGGGATTCCTCAGGTTTGCATTGAGAATTCTACAGCCCTACATTGAGGTTTCTAAAGGTCTACATTGAGGATTCTACAAGTCTACATTGAGGGGGTTCCACATGTCTACATTGAAGGGGTTCCACAAGTTTACAATGAGCGGGTTCCACAAGTCTACATTGAGGAGGTTCTACAAATCTACATTGATGGGGTTCCGCAAGTCTACATTGAGGGGGTTCCACAAGTCTACATTCAGAGGGTTTCACAGGTCTACATTGAGAGGTTTCTACAAGTCTACATTGAGAAGGTTCTACAAATCTACATTGAGAGGGTTCCCCATGTCTACATTGAGGGGATTCTACAACTATACATTGAGAGGGTTCCACAAGTCTACATTGAGAGGGTTTCACAAGTCTACATTGAGAGGGTTCTACAAGTCTAGATTGACAGGGTTTTACAAATCTACATTGAGGGGGATTCTACAAGTCTACATTCAGGGGGTTACACAAGTCTACATTGAAAGGGTTCTACAAGTCTACATTGAGGGGGTTCCTCAAATCAACTTCGAGGGGGTTTCACAAGTCTACATTGAGGGGGTTCCACAAGAATACATTGAAAGGGTTCTACAAGTCTACATTGAGGGGGTTCCACAAGAATACATTGAAAGGGTTCTACAAGTCTACATTGAGGGGGTTCCACAAGTCTACATTGAGGGAGTTCCACAAGTCTTCATTGAAAGGGTTCTACAAGTCTACATTGAGGGGGTTCCTCAAATCAACATCGAGGGGGTTTCACAAGTCTACATTGAGGGGGTTCCACAAGAATATATTGAAAGGGTTCTACAAGTCTACATTGAGGGGGTTCCACAAGAATACATTGAAAGGGTTCTACAAGTCTACATTGAGGGGGTTCCACAAGTTTACATTGAGGGGGTTCCACAAGTCTACATTGAAAGGGTTCTACAAGTCTACATTGAGGGGGTGCCACAAGTCACATTGTGGGTTGTACAAGTCTACATTTAGAGGGTTTTACAAGTCTACATTGAGAGGGTTCCAAAAGTCTACATTGAGGTGGTTCCGCAAGTCTACATTGAGGGAGTTCCACAAGTCTACATTGAGATGGTTCTACAAATCTACATTGAGACGGTTTCACAAATCTACATTGAGAGGATTCTACAAGTCTACATTGAGAGGATTCTACAAGTCTACATTGAGAGGATTCTACAAGTCTACATTGAGATGGTTCTACAAGTCTACATTGCGAGGGTTCTACAAGTCTACATTGAGTGGGTTCTACAAGTCTACATTGAGAAGGTTCTACAAGTCTACATTGAGAGGGTTCTACAATTCTACATTGAGGGGGGGGGGGGGGTTCTACAAGTCTACATTGAGAAGGATTCTATAAGTCTACATTGAGAGTGTTCTACAAGTCTACATTGAGAAGGTTCTACAAGTCTACATTGAGGGGGTTCTACAAGTCTACATTGAAGGGTTCTGCAAGTCTACATTGAGAAGGTTCTACAAGTCTACATTGAGAGCGTTCTACAAGTCTACATTGAAGGGGTTCTACAAGTCTACATTGAGATGGTTCTACAAGTCTACATTGAGAAGGTTCTACAAGTCTACATTGAGGGGGTTCTACAAGCCTACATTGATGGGGTTCTACAAGTTTACATTGAGAAGGTTGCACAAGTCTACATTGAGAAGGTTCTACAAGTCTACATTGAGGGGGTTCTACAAGCCTACATTGATGGGGTTCTACAAGTCTACATTGAGAAGGTTCTACAAGTCTACATTGAGAAGGTTCTACAAGTCCACATTGAGAGGGTTGCACAAGTCTACATTGAGAAGGTTCTACAAGTCTACATTGAGAGGGTTCTACAAGTCTACATTGAGAAGGTTCTACAAGTCTTCATTGAAAGGGTTCCACAAGTCTACATTGAGAGGGTTCCATAAGTCTACATTGAAAGGGTTCCACAAGTCTACATTGAGAGGGTTCCATAAGTCTACATTGAGGGTTGTACAAGTCTACATTGAGAGGGTTGTACAAGTCTACATTGAGAAGGTTCCACAAGTCTACATTGAGAAGGTTCTACAAGTCTACATTCAGAAGGTTCTACAAGTCTCCATTGAGAAGGTTCCACAAGTCTACATTGAGAAGGTTCTATAAGTCTACATTCAGAAGGTTCTACAAGTCTACATTGAGATGGTTTCACAAGTCTACATTGAGAGGGTTCTACAAGTCTACATTGAGACTGTTCTACAAGTCTACATAGAGAGGGTTCCATAAGTCTACATTGAGAGTTTTCTACAAATCTACATTGAGGGGGTTCCACAAGTCTGCATTGAGAGTTTTCTACAAATCTACATTGAGGGGGTTCCACAAGTCTGCATTGAGTATTCTTGATGTTTACGTGGGGATCCTTATATAAGAGTCATGATTGTATCGATGCATACACTAGACTAATCTCGTATTTTAGGTTGGTTCATCTGTCTTGCTTTTAAATGTATAAACTATAAATTTACATACAAACAATACCTATAAAGTTGCATGCAAACAATAACTATAAAGTTACATACAAACATTAACTATAAAGTTACATACAAACAATAACTATAAAGTTACATACAAACAATAACTACAAATGTTACGTTCAAGCAATAACTGTAGAAGTTACATACAAACAATAACTACAAATGTTACGTACAAGCAATAACTGTAGAGGATACATACAAACAATAACTACAAATGTTACGTTCAAGCAATAACTGTAGAGGTTACATACAAACAATAACTACAAATGTTACGTTCAAGCAATAACTGTAGAGGTTACATACAAACAATAACTACAAATGTTACGTACAAGCAATAACTGTAGAGGATACATACAAACAATAACTATAAATGTTACGTTCAAGCAATAACTGTAGAGGTTACATACAAACAATAACTACAAATGTTACGTACAAGCAATAACTGTAGAGGATACATACAAACAATAACTATAAATGTTACGTTCAAGCAATAACTGTAGAGGTTACATACAAACAATAACTACAAATGTTACGTACAAGCAATAACTGTAGAGGATACATACAAACAATAACTATAAATGTTACGTTCAAGCAATAACTGTAGAGGTTACATACAAACAATAACTACAAATGTTACGTACAAGCAATAACTGTAGAGGATACATACAAACAATAACTATAAATGTTACGTTCAAGCAATAACTGTAGAGGTTACATACAAACAATAACTACAAATGTTACGTTCAAGCAATAACTGTAGAGGTTACATACAAACAATAACTACAAATGTTACGTTCAAGCAATAACTGTAGAAGTTACATACAAACAATAACTACAAATGTTACGTACAAGCAATAACTGTAGAGGATACATACAAACAATAACTACAAATGTTACGTTCAAGCAATAACTGTAGAGGTTACATACAAACATGAACTATAAATGTTACGTTCAAGCAATAACTGTAGAGGTTACATACAAACATGAACTATAAATGTTACATAATAACAAATACTCACAAGAAATTAAGCCCTCTAGCAAATACTACAGAACCGTCAGGGCATGTGACATTCCATGAAGATTGGTTCAAGTTCTGAAAAAGAAGAAGAAAACAGTCATTCATCATCATCATCATCAACATCATCATCATCATCATCGAGTGCCATATCCGGAACGAAGGTTGGCTACCATGGAGTGCCATTCTACTCTGTCTCTTGCTTTGATGGTGCAGGTTGTCATAGGCTGACTTGTCCATCTTTTGATGTTACTCGTCCATGTTAGTCTTGGTCTGCCTGTGACTCTTTTACCTTGTATTTTCCCCTCCAGGATTACTTTTAGTAGGCTGCTGTGTCTTTTAACATGGCCCAAAAATCTCATTTGCCTTGTTTGAATTGTGTTTAGTAGTTCTCTTTTCATTTTTAGTTGTTTTAAGACTTCATCGTTTGTTTTCTTTTCCTTCCATCCAATCCTACCTATTCTTCTGTATATCCACATTTCAACGGCTTCAATTCTCTGTTCTGTTTTCTTGTCTAATGTCCATGTTTCTGCACCATATAGAAATTCTGACAAGATATAACATTTTGC